>WNGS01007087.1:0-34169 GCA_020271785.1 Procambarus virginalis
AATACCTAATAACGAAAGTGAACACCATAATAATGCTCAAAGTGCATCTGTTAGCAAACAACTTCAAAATGGATACTAACGGGGAAGAACATCCACTATACTACAATGGCATTGCAATGGAGTTCGCAATAGAATTAATGACATCATACAGTACGCCCCCGTGAACACCAAACTGACGTCATAGTGCTACAAGAAACACTGATGGGTGATGACTTCACCCAAGATTCAGCGGTTATCAGAAGTTCTCCCTTCCAGCTGGGAAAAGAAAACAGGGCCTCACTACCTTTGTTAGTAACCAAGTCCTGTACAGATTACTGATGACCTCCACATGGGGGATGAGTATGAGTCACGGGGGTAACCCTTCACTTAAACAATATTGCCCTACATATAATCAACCTATATGTGCCACAGAGTGAACTAGACCTTAACACACTACCTGAATTTGTTAATGAGGAACCTACCCTGCTGGTCGGTGACCTTAATGTCAGGCACCCACACTTTGATGCCAACTGTCATCAGCCCAATGTCAATGGACGGAAACTGTCACTCTTTGTTAGAGGAAGTGAAAACCTTAGAGTACTGGGTGATGAACAGCCAACTCACCTCGGAGGAGGAAGATTAGACTATGCTCTCCTGCTGAATGTTCAGGACACAGATGCCAGTACACACATTGTACACAGTTTATGTAGTGACCATTGGGCACGGATTACCACCGTCAACATGAGCAAGAGAAATAGACGAATAAAAGAAAAAGGTTATCACTCGGACCGGATATGAAACCGCACTTCATAAACAGGATGAGTGACTGGTTCACGGAATACCAAACCCCATTAAACATTGATACATTTGTTGATGACCTTAATAACCAAATTGAGCACTATCTCAGAATTCCGCGCCGTACGCCTGGGCGCAGCAACCCTCAGAAGAAGAAAATAAAATTGTATGAGAACGATTACATAAAGATGCTCAATGCAAATGTTAGCAGCATGAGTAGAGAATACCGGAGACATCCCACCGAAAGCAACCAAGAACTGTTCAAAACTGTGTGTCAAGTAGCCAGGGAAGAGAAGAATAGAGAGCGGGAAAGACAATGGCTTGATTTCACTAGCTTCATTGGAAGAGAAACATCTGCAAGACATGTATGGGCAAAAATTCAGATAGGTAAGGGGGGCAGAACCCGGCCTGCGGCTCACAAAGACCCCCAGGGTAAGGCTGAAGAACTAATTCACAAGTGGAGTGATGCAGCATCCTCCTCCTCCCCCCTCCCTGCAGAAATCAGCAGGGAACAGCTCCTGCGACATGATGACAGAAGAATTAGGATAAGAGCACTCTCTAGTAAAGACGAATATGGGGAACCGATCACAGCCCAGAAAGTAAAGGGCGCTATGAAAAAGGGTAAAAGTACAGCACCTGGTGAAGATGGCGTCACCTACGACATACTCAATGCACTGTGTGAAGTGTCTGGGAATCCACTACTCCACCTGTTTAACAAATCATTCCTAAGTGGAGTGTTGCCCACACAATGGAAACGTACAATAATTGTTCCCATACCGAAGCCCAATGACCCTGACAATTACAGACCTATCAGTCTTATGTCATGCACTTGAAAGATGCTTGAAAGGATCATTCTAAACAGACTGTTGCACAAAATAGGCAGATTAGGAAAGGGGGTCAATGGATTTGTTAAAGGACGGAGCTCAGCAAATTATATAGTTAATTACCTGGATAATGACACAGCTAAGTACTCTGTATTTGTCGACATCAAAGGAGCTTTCGACAAAGCACAGGGGATTGCGATCCTGGACGAGCTTGCATGCATGGGTGTCAAGGGGAGACTCATGAAATGGATTGAAGATTATCTCACAAGGAGAACAGCCAAGGTCTGCTTCAATGGAACGGTCTCAAGAACAATGAAAATGGAACTCGGGACCCCCCAAGGAGGAGTCTTAAGCCCCACACTATTCAATGTACTTATGAATGTCATTGCAAACATTGATTTTCCGGAAGGAACACAGCAAGTGGGATATGCAGATGTTCTAATACATGCTCCCACCTTGAGAAAAATTAGTCTATTGAACTCCTCGGAAGGAGATGTATTGAGCTCGGTTTCACTCTCTCCACAAACAAGACAAAAGCATACTCTCATCACAAGAGTGGAGAAAATGAAGAACTACAAATTAATTGTGTAACACTTGAATGGGTTGACCACTATCGGTACCTTGGCGTCACTGTCGGCTCTAGCAAGGGAAAGAAAGAGGAGCTCAACCAACTCATAGGAACATGCAAAAGTAGACTCAGGGCACTGAAAGCCATGACCTGGAATGGGCATGGAGCCTCTATTGCCGTGCTAAAAATCATGTACACAGCCTATGTGCGCTCCGTCATAGACTATGCAGCACCAGTTTTATGCACCTACTCCCAAAGCGATATGAAAAAGATCGAAAGCATTCAGAATGAAGCCATGACAATCATTCTTGGAGTTCCAAGAACTGCCAAAACGTCCAATCTACGAGAGTTGTTGTCCCTCCCCAGTGTTAAAAGCAGAATTAAGGAGCTGAATGCTAAGCTTGCAATTAGGATAGCCAGAGATCCCCATTACAAAGATATTGCTAAGAAAAAACAGAGTTCTGTGCTACTTTCAGGGGAAAACAGGAGAAGCAAAAAATGGCATCACAGATCAGTCTGCTACCTCGAAGAACTTCACCTGCTTGAGCAAGCCCGTGAGCTCCTGCCTGTAGAGAGGTTACCTTCCTGGGAGGATGACTCGTGCAAGATTATCATCGATGAAATGGCAATGAAAAAATACAACATGATACCACAAGAAATGAGACACAAGTATCTTGAGGAAATTTATAAACAAGCCGGAGACGAACTAGATCAAATCTACGCTGACGGGTCATCTAATCCTGTCAATGTTAGGGCTGGTGCAGCATACACAGTAATTAAGGATAATGCTTTCCAACGCAGAAATGAAGAAAAAGTGCGTATTGAGAACTATGCCTCATCAACGCAAGCAGAGCTAACTGCCATTGTTATGGTGTTAAGGTTTCTTGAACGGAACACTAATGATGCAGTGATTTGCACCGATTCAAAAGCAGCACTTCAAAGCCTAAGTGAAAATCGGGCAGAAAATCTTGCAATAGTCGCTGAAATTAAGAGAGCTGTAAGAGTACTTACCAATCGGGGAAGAGTCGTCAAGTTTCTGTGGATCCGCTCCCATGTTGGAATATGTGGGAATGAACGAGCAGATGTGCTGACTGCTGAAGGCACTGAAGGAGACCATATTGAATACTTTATACCCAAGACTCTACTACAAATTAGAGGTATTGTCGGGCAACATCACCGTGACAAGGTAACTGAGGAAAGGAGGATAGAAGCATAAACCAGTGAATCTGTACGATGGTACAACATAGTTGCAGCTGGCAATCCCAATTATTATGAACGATGAGGAGGTGGACGCGGGAGAAATTCAGTAATAGCGAGAATCCGTCTTGGATACAAATATCCATGGAGATACGGAATGGAAGCAACTGTTGATCAGCGAAGCTGCAGAATCTGTGATGAGTGACGGACACCGCCTTGACCACTATCTACGTGATTGTGAACACCTGAGAGTCGTTAGAAGTATGTGTAGAAAAATAAACCCCACATTATTTGAATTAGGAAAACACTATTAGTCAAATATTGATACTGTTCTTAAAAGATTTCCCCATTTTGCACCCGCAAGATAACGTAAGCTTTTAAGGGTTGACAGATGTTAATCTAATTGCTTGAGGAGCTGTTCACTTGACAGTTAAGCAAGTCCCAGCTGTGTCTGGGTACAAGTGACAGGATGAACAACCCAGCGGGTTTTCTTCCTTTTGGGGAGTGTTGTACATGCTGCTATGGCGGCGTGTCCACTCACAAGATGAGTGGCGCTGCCCAATAAATTCACCCCTCGGGGCAAAATTAAAAAAAAATGATTGTGTAAGGCTGCCATTCCCCATCAATTTTCCCCCTCCCCGCTCGGCTCGTTGATGCCGTGAGGGGGGCTTAGTGGGTGGCTGCCGGAGTGTGATGCTCCTTGGGACAGTCCTCTGTCCTTTTCTAGCCTTGTGCTCCTGCTGCCGTCCTCTCCAATTGTGCCGAGCACCTTTTTTATTTCCTTTTTCGTTTTTCTCCCCCTCTTCTCCTATCTGCTTTTCGTTTCATGCCGACCTTTTGCTTGTTTTGGATCTTTCTTTGGACTTCTTCTATTTTGATGCCCGGGTGCTTGAGGAGGCATACTCTGGCACCCGTAGAACTGTAGTACCCAACGTCTCGAGCGAGGGGAACCTTTTATTGTCAATCCCCCTTTCGTCACTGAACCCGATCTCGACGGACTGACGGTTCTTAAGGTGACGTTTGTGGGGCGTATACTCACGACGCACCCCTAGGGGGCCCCGGCATGATCGGCGATAGCTTCCTGTTGGGTGTCCTGCCTCTAATTGTGGCTCCATGGTGGGTATGGGGGCACATTCGTGGATGAATTTTTCGCTTTTCGTACACATGCCATTTAATGTTTCTGTTGTACTCTCTGAAGCTCGTGGGGTGGGCGACCAAGCCCCCGAGTCGGCCTGTATTGGAAGACCAGGCTCTGTAGCTCCTGCTGCATTGGGCTTGCTCCTCCTCTGACCATCCCGACTTCTTCCCCCAGCTCCCCTCCCTCCCTCTGTGGTTGGGTCGAGCCTCCAGCCCCCAGTGGTGACCACTTCGTCCCCTGGTGCGGCTAAGTCTCTCGTTGTGACTACTGCGCCTTTTGTCCCCTCTCTCTCGTTGTTCTCAACGCCGTCAGCGCCACGGCCGCACTCGCTCGTTTCCTCACTGTACTGATGCGTATCAGGCCTTGTTTGGTCCTGCTTCATGGGCCAAATACTTTGATCTCCTCCCTCTTGATTCCGCGCCTCCTGACGATTTCTCCCTCCATCGGCATCTCGTTGATTCCATGGATGCGTCTGTCACCTTCAACCCCACTCGTCTCGGTACACGTGTCGTTGCTGCTCCTTCTCAGGATGCAGCTTCTCGCTTGGCTGCCTTATCATGCCTTGGTGAGATCCCTGTTCGGGTCTCTAAGAACACTCGGTTGAATGCCAGTGTTGGCACTATTCTCCTCCCGCCCCATGTTGCAACCGGTGTTCGGAATCTGCAGGACTGCCACGATGACATTCGGCATATCCTTGATGCCCAAGGCCATTCTGTCCTCCAGGTTAACTCGTTTACTCGTCCCCCTCGTGGTCGTCGCCGTCAACCCCTTCGAGTTGTGAAGATCACCTTTGATGGTAGGACCCTTCCATCCTCTGTCATTCTCGCTGGTGCCAGGTGCTCTGTCCAGGAGTATATTCCTTCTCCTAGACTTTGTAACAAGTGCTGGAGGTTTGGGCATGGTGCCCTCCGCTGCTCTGGGACTCTCTCTCTGTCCTTTGTGTGGGGGTGAAGGTCACTCTAAGTCGGAGTGCACTTCTCCCCAAGCTCGCTGCCTCAACTGCGGTGAGGCCCATCCTACCTTCTCCCGTGCCTGTATCCATTACAAGCTTGAGGCGGCCATCCTCAACTTGAAGCACCGGGAGCGTTTATCTTTTCCTGAGGCGAGGCGCCAGGTTCGCTGGCTCCCGCCTTATGCTAACGTCTCTTATGCTCGCCTGTTGCGCTCTTCCTTTCCTCGTCCTTCCCACCTTCCTTCGACTCACAACCGTTTCCAGGCCTTGGACACTAATACGCCCACTGCTCCCTCCTCTGTTCCTTTGAGTTCTGTCCCTCAGGGTCCCCCTCCTGGTCCTCTGTCTGGGGTTCCCCTTCTTTCTACCCGGTCTGTCGTGTCTCCTGTGTCTTCTTCCTCGTCTCCCTCCGATCCTCCTTCCCATCCTCCTCCATCTATTGACTCTCCCCGCCGCCTGTCGGTGCAGGCGGATGTCCATCGCTCTCCTAACGGCCGTCGTGTGTGCTCTCGTTCAGCTTCTGTTGAGACCCTGGAATCCGTTGCCCGGTATGTAGTTGCTGGGACACCGGTCTCTTTAAGTAAGAAGCGTAAGCCTGGCTCCTCTCCTTCCTCCTCCCCGGCAGGTAAGAAGGCTTCGCTTCCTTCCTCGACCCCTACTACTGGCTTTATTGCTCCTTCCCCTCCCATTTCAGTGGTTGCGGCCCCCGTTCCTGCAATGGAGGTTTCTTTGGCCCCTGCTTCCCTTTCGGTTGCTGCCCTTGCTGAGGTGCGCTCCTCTTTCTACTCCCCCTCTTCCTGCTGCTGTCCTTGACTGCTCCTCTCCGTTCTCCTCCTTTTCCTCCTCCGGACCCCGCCCGCCCACCTCTGGTCTGTTCTCCCGCTTCCTTCCCTCAGTCTTTGCTCAGTTTACCCATGCCCCCTAACCCTGACTTTGCTGACCCTGATCCCGACCCTGATATTCTTTAACGTGCTGTGTTGCTCTTTCGCCTTTGTTTCTTCCTTGTTTTCTGTTGTTGTCCTTTCTCTTCTCGTCGATGTCTATTCTTCAATAGAACGTTCGAGGTTATTACGCCAATTTCCTCGAACTCCAACTTCTAATTTCGCGGTTTTCGCCCCTTTGTGTCTGTCTCCAGGAGCCGATGCTTGGTGCTCGTCCTGGTCGTTTTCGTGGCTATTCCTTTCTCTCCCCCCCCCCCCAGCAGTTGCTGGGGCTCCTAATTCTTCTGCTCTCTTGATTCGCGCTGATATTCCCTTTGTTCCTTTACTTTTTCCTTTGCCCCTCCATTGTTCTACTCCTCGTATCTTTGTGGGAAAATGGTACACAGTTTGTTCCATTTATCTCCCCCCAAGTGTCCCGCTTTCTCTTCCTGATTTGAAACACCTCTTGGACTCCTTGCTGGAGCCTGTGCTCCTGCTGGGTGACTTCAATTGTCGTCATTCTCTTTGGGGTGACGTTTTGACGAATACCTGGGGTCGCCTTCTTGAGCCGTTGTTGTTGTTGTTAAAGATTCGCTACCTGGAACAAAGTTCCAAGCAGCACGGGCTATGGTGAGCCCGTAGTGACTAACTTCTTGAGCCGTTTCTCCTCTCTTCTTCCCTGTCTCTTCTGAATTCTGGTGAGCCCACTCATTTGCACTCTCGGACTCGCACCCTTTCCTGTCTTGATCTTTCTCTCTGCTCTTTACTTAGATTTCACGGGGCAGGTTCTTGATGACCTCCATGGTAGTGATCATTTCCCTATCCTTGTTTCATTTTTCTCTTTTCGCCCTTCCCTCTCTTTTCCTAGGTGGCAGTTTGCTAAAGCGGACTGAAACCTATTTACCCTCAGTGCTGCTCTCTCTGACCTCTCCCTCGCGCTCTCCTCCTTTTTCATGACACTGTATTCAACGCAGCCCTCCTCTCTGTTCCTTGCTCTTCCTCTCGGGGTCCACGGAAGTGGGTTCCCTGGTGGAATGCGGACTGTGCTCAGGCTGTCCGCTGTAAGCGTGCAGCCTGGAAGAGGCACCGCCGTCGGCAGACAACTGATTCTTTTCTTTTCTTTCGGAAAGCGAGTGCGGTGGCCCGTAGGGCCATCCGCACGGCTAAACATGAATGTTGAGCTTCTTATGTCTTCACAATTACGTCCGAAACTCCCCTGCCACAGATTTGGAAGCGTATTCGCAAGATAGCGGGTAAGTTCGTTCCCAATGTTTCCCCGGTCCTCCACCTCTGTAGTACTCTTGTGGCAGACCCGTTGCAGGTCGCTACCGAACTGGGTTCTCACTTTTCTTCTGTTAGCTCTGGTCTTCATCTTCCCCAATCTTTCCTTCTTCGCAAACCTGTCCTTGAGTCTCGTCCTTTAGATTTCTGCACTCGTCTTCGACTTTCCTATAACGATCCCTTCTCTCTGAACTTCGTTCTGCCCTGGCCCTCTGCGGTTCTACGGCGGCGGGCTCCGATGGTATTCATTATGAGATGCTTCGCCATCTCCCTCCGTGCACGTCTCAGTATTTACCGAGTCTGTATAATCGGATCTGGGAGTCGTCGTCAGTCCCTGAGGACTGGCTCGATGCCGTTGTCCTCCCTGTTCGCAAACCAGGGTCTCTGGGAACCTCCCCTAAGGACTTTCGCCCTATTGCCCTCACAAGTGTGTCAGCAAACTCTTTGAACGTATGGTTAACGTTCGTCTGATGTGGTTCCTGGAACACCATCACCTCCTCTCCCCTTCTTAATTTGGTTTCCGCAAGTGACGCAGCACAACAATGTCCTGGTGAACTTGGAGGTCTATATTCGTACTGCTTTTGCTGCGAGGACCTGGACCGTTGTTGCCGTCCTTTTTGACCTGGAAAAGGCTTACGACACCACTTGGCGTTATCATATTCTTTCCCAGCTTCATTCTTTTGGCCTTCGTGGTCATCTCCCTCTTTCTCCGCAGCTTCCCCTCTCGTCATTCCTTTCGGGTGTGCCTTGGTACCGCTCTCTTTGCCTCTTTTCAACAATACGAAGGTGTGCCCCAGGGTAGTGTTCTGAGCACTACTCTCTTTCTGGTTGCCCTCAATGGTCTTCTTTCCTCTCTTCCTTCAGGTGTCTTCTCCGCTCTCTATGTCGATGATCTTGCCCTTTGCTGTCAGGGTGATGATTCGCCTTTCCTTCAGCGCCGGCTTCAACTTGCGATTGATGCCGTGTCGTCTTGGGCCACCGATCATAGCCTGGAACCGTCTTGTAATTTTGTATAGCTATGGGGTGTGCCCCGATTCGAATCCCTCTCACGTGTTCTCTTTGGAGTATGCCATACAGCCAACAGTACTTAATCTGATCTTTTCCAAGTTGTAATCCGCCATTTTCTCCCATTCCGCCGTCAAAGTGAGGTCAATATTAGCCTTTTGCACTGCAGTGGCAAATTTAGTTTCACCTTCCCTAGGTTTAGATGTTATGTGTCACATCTGCAAATAGTGGTGATGTGTGTATACAGGTTGCGGTAGGTCGTTTACAAAGATGTTTAGTAGCACGGGGCTCAAACATGATCGCCGAGGAACACACTAGCTGTTGGGGGTGAAGATTTCTGCAGTTTTCCCGTTGAAGTATGGCATAACTTGCCCATATATCAATTAGTTCCTGATCAGACGGAGGAAGGTCTGGTGTGAGCCGTTATGTTCGTTAGTTTGTACACAAGACCGTTATACCATAAGCTATTAAATGCCTTGTACTCACCTATTTGTGCTTGAGGGGGTTGAGCTTTGGCTCTTTGGTCCCGCCTCTCGACTGTCAATCAACTGGTGTACAGGTTCCTGAGCCTACTGGGCTCTATCATATCTACATTTAAAACTGTGTATGGAGTCAGCCTCCACCACATCACTGCCTAATGCATTCCATCTGTTAACTTCTCCGACACTGAAAAAGTTCCTTCTTACGTCCCTGTGGCTCATGTGGGTACTCAGTTATCACCTGTGTCCCCTTGTTCGCGTCCCGTCAGTGTTGAATAGTTTATCCTTGTTTACCCGGTCGATTCCCCTGAGGATTTTGTAGGTTGTGATCATGTCCCCCCTTACTCTGTCTTCCAGTGTCGTAAGGTGCATTTCCCCCAGCCTTTCCTCATAAATCATGCCTCTTAGTTCTGGGACTTGTGTACATCTCGTTGCAATCAGGGCCATCTGGTTTATTAGCGAATGTTGTACACTGCATCATAGATGATATTGATCGAGTGTTGCATCAAACGATGCCTCTTTAACCCAAATTGTTTCAGTATATAGATTGTTGAATTGCACATAATAGTTGAGGCTGTTGCATAATATCTTTTCGAAACATTTTCCTAGAGTTTATAAAAAATGTCGGTAATTATCTAGGTGGTTACTTTTCTTTGGCTTAGGGAGTGAAGATCATCTTCGCCCTCTTGAAGACTTCTGGGAAGTGTTCTGACGCTAAGACCGCATTGAATACGTTCAGGATAGATTTGAAGGTAATTCCCTGGGAGGAGCTGTATCCGTTAAGTCTGGGGCCTTGTTCCAGGTGCTCTTTATGAACCCCTGCCAGTTCACTTCTGGGTGATCAGTCTGATCACGGGGTGGTCTACCAGGTGGTTAGCCAGGTCGATAATCAGCCGTACTGATCAAGGAGTCTAGGTTGGCATTGATAGTCATTTACTCTGTTGAAGTGGACGTTGTTAAAAGCTCTTGTTGGAGGCCGTTAGGAACCTTTACCAAGTAATTATCAGTAGAAGGCACCAAACCGGAAAGGCTATGTAGCACCATCAAATGTGCGGGGTAATCAGAGGGCGCTAAATATTACCAAGGATGCCAATACGAGAACAGAAACGCATTAAGCGAACGATATCAAAAGTATCAAAGTCGCCAAGAATTCTATCGATGGACAAGCAACCGAGGGGGACGGTCGGAAAACAAGACATGCTCGTCCTGGAAGTCAGGACATTCAACAAGGATATGCACGACCATAAGAGGGACAATGCAATTTGGACAATAAGGAGTAGGGCGGCGCTTCATTAAGTGACCGTGAGTTAAACGGGTATGGCCAATACGTAACCTAGCCAGAGCCGTTTCTCACCGCCGGTTATAGTGGCAGGAGGAAGGCCACTGGGACACACGACTATGAGTACACAGTTTGTTACCAATAACAGAAGACCAACAACTGTGCCAGCGGGCAAGGATGGAGGCATGAATAACTGGGTAAAAGTCGAAATAAGGATTACATTTACGGGAGATGGGACAAGCGCGGATAGCTTCCTTAGTGGCAGCATCCGCACGCTCATTTAAAGGGACACCAACATAACTGGGAACCCAGCAAAACGCAACTGACTTAAATTTACTGGAGACAAGAAACAGTCAATGTTTAATCTCGACAACCACCGGATGGACCTGATTAAAGGATCCTAACGCCATGAGGGCACTACAAGAGTAAACTACCACCACAAAGGAGGATTGACACCGGGAAAGCAGGAGACGAAGAGCATAGAGAATAGCATAAAGTTCAGCTGTGAAGATGCTAGCCTCCGGAGGAAGGCAACACACACAAGTGTGGTTAGGAAAAACAGAGTAGCCCACACCGTCAGCAGACTTAGACCCATCGGTGAAGATGGGAACGGAGTTGGAGCGAGAAGAAAAGTGCTCAAGGAAGAGGCGTTTCATAACTGTAGGAGGGGTAAAAGCTTTAGTGATGCGGGTCAGAGAAGTACAAAATTTGGGAAGGGGGACCCTTCACGGGGGAAAGGATGGAACTATACGAGGAGAAACATCGATAATATGAACTGAAAGAGAATCCTGTAAGCGAGACAAACGGACAAAGAGGAAGGAGGTGAAGAGGAACAGGAACTACAGGAGGGGTAAAAGTCAAAGCACGATAGAGGCGAGAGTGAGGATGCTGTAAGGATTGCGCAAGATAGCGAAGACTGTAGCGATCACGGCGATCCTGGAGAGACAAAGCCAGTGACAGCGTACAAACTGAGGGTAGGAGTTGAATGAAAAGCACCAGAACTGAGGTGCAACCCAGTATAGTGCAAAGGATCAAGACGGCGAAGAGTAGGAGCAGAAGAGTATGCAGGGCAACCATAATCGAGTTTACAGGACGAGAGAGGAATGCAAATAGAGGAGCGTGCGCCTATCCACTCCCCAAGAAGTATGGGACAAAAACCTTAAGTAGATTAAGGGCCTTAGAGCATTCAACACGGAGGCAAGAGACACAGGGCGACCAAGACAAAAGAGTGTCAAAGAATAACCCCAAAAGCTTGGCGGAATCTTTGTACTCAAGAGGATGACCATAAAGTGACAGAGGGACGAAGAACGACCCACTTCAGAGTAAAAGTCATGGCACAAGTCTTAGTAGTAGAGAACTTGAAGCCATGATTGGTGGCCCAAGATGACACGGCATCAATCACAAGTTGAAGCCGCCGTTGAAGGAGAGGCGAATCATCACACCGACAGCAAAGAGTAAGATCGTCAACATAAAGAGCGGAGAAGTTGCCAGAAGGAAGGGAGGAAAGAAGACCATTGAGGGCAACCAGAAAATGAGTAGTACGCAGAACACTACCTTGGGGCACACCTTCATACTGCCGAAAAGAGGCAGAGAGTGGGGCACCAAGCCTGACTCTAAAGGTACGACGAGAGAGAAAGCTTTGAAGGAAGAGTGGGAGATTACCACGAAGGCCAAAAGAACGAAGTTGGGACAGAATATGGTATCTCCAAGTCGTGTCATAAGCCTTTTCCAGGTCAAAAAGAACAGCAACAACCGAAGTCTTTGCCGCAAAAGCAGTACGAATATAGACCTCCAAGTTCACCTGGACATTAGTCGTGCTGCGGCACTTGCGAAAACCAAATTGAGAAGGAGAGGTGGTGATGGTGTTCCAAGAACCAAATCAGACGGACATTTACGTACGCTCAAAGAGCTTGCAAACACAACTCGTGAGAGCAATAGGGCGGAAGTCCTTAGGGGACGTACCGAGAGACCCTGGTTTCCGAAAAGGGAGTACAAAGGCGTCGAGCCAGTCTTCAGGGATGAACGACGACTCCCAGACCTGGTTATACAGACTCGGTAAATACTGAAACGTGCACGGAGGGAGATGGCAAAGCATCTCCTAATGAACGTCATCCGAGCCTGCTGCCGTAGATCCGCAGACGGCCAGGGCAGACTGAAGTTCAGAAAGAGAGGATCGTTATAGGGAAGGCGGAGACGAGTGTGGAAATCTAAAGGATAAGATTCAAGAACAGGCTTACAAAGAAGGAAGGATTGAGGAAGATGAGAACCAGAGCTAACAGAAGAAAAGTGGGAATCCAGTTCGGCCGCGACCTGCACTGGATTCGCCACTAGAGTTCAGGAGGTGGAGAACTGGCGAGACATCTGGAACGAACTTGCCCGCAATCTTGTGGATCTTCTTCCAGATCTGTGGTAGAGGAGTATCGGACATAATTGTGGAAACATAAGATTTCCAACTCTCACTTTTCGCTGTATGGATGGTCCTACGGGCCACCGCACTTGCCTTCCGAAACAGAATAAAAGAATCTGCCGGCGGCGGTGTTTCTTCCAGGCTGCATGCTTACAACGGACAGCCCGAGCACAGTCCACATTACAGAGCATGCACTTCCGCGTGCCCCGGGAGGAAGAGCAGAGGGCAGCGTTGAAGACTGTCATAAAAAAGTAAGAGGGCGCGAGGAAGAGGCACAGAAAAGAGGTCAGAGAGAGTACCATGGAGGGTGAATAGACACCAGTCAGCCTTGGCAAACTGCCACCTAGGGAAGGAGAGGGGAGGGTGGAAAGAGAAAAAGGAAACGAGGATGGGGAAATGATCACTTATGGAGGTCATAAAGAACCTGCCACGTGAAATCTAAGGGACGACGAGCAGAGAGAAAGATCAAGACAGGAAAGGGTGCGAGTTCGAGAGTCCACATGAGTGGGCTCACCAGAATTCAGAAGATATAGAGAAGCGAGGACGAACGGTTCGAGAAGACGGCCTCGGGTGTTTGTCAGAACATCACCCCCAGAGGGAATGTCGACAGTTGAAATCACCCAAAAGGAGCACCGGCTCTGGCAAGGAGTCCAGAAAGTGCTCAAGATCAGGAGGGGAAAGAGGGACATTTGGACGGAGATAAACGGAACAGACCGTATACCATTTACCCACAAAAACACGGGCAGCAGAACAATGGATAGGTGACGGAAGAAGTAGGGGGACGAAGGGAATATGAGAACGAATTAAGAAAGTAGTAGAGTTATGGGCTCGAGCTCTTCCAGCAAGACCTGGTGGGGGGGGGGGAGAAAGAAAAGAATAACCACAAAAGTGACCAGGACGAGCACCAAGCATTGGTTCCTGGAGACAAACAGTGGTGTAAACTATGTAATTAGAAGTTGGAGTTCATGGAAGTTGGCATAAAATCCACGAATATTCCACTGAAGAATAGACATTATCAAAGAGAAAGGACAGTAACAGAGAACAAGAAAGAAAGGTAAAGTGGAACACAGTTTATTAAAGAATCTCAGGATCAGGGTCGGCAAAATCAGGGTTAGGGGGCATGGGTAAACTTAGTAAGGAGAGAGGGAAGGGAGCGAGAGAACAGACCAGAGGCGGACTGACGGGGTCCGGAGGAGGAGACAACTGATTGGGGCAGGCTAGGACAGTCGGAGGAGGGGGGGCAGAAATCAGGGAGTGCACCTCAGCAAGGGCAGCAACAGAGGGAATCGGGGGCGGAAGAAACCTCCTTATCTGGGACAGGGGCTCCGACCACTGAAATGGGAGGGG
Source organism: Procambarus virginalis (assembly GCA_020271785.1). Taxonomy (NCBI): domain Eukaryota; kingdom Metazoa; phylum Arthropoda; class Malacostraca; order Decapoda; family Cambaridae; genus Procambarus; species Procambarus virginalis. The sequence goes on from WNGS01007087.1 coordinate 14,172, forward strand.
ACATAGTGACAGTCAGAGGGAGGGGGCGAGGAAGAGAGTGAAGCCTTCTTACCCGCTGGAGAGGAAGGAGGAGAGGAGCCAGGCTTACGTTTCTGACTCGAAGAGACAGGCGTTCTAGTAACAACGTACCGGGCGACAGACTATGGTCTCAGAAGGAGAAGAGGAGCGGGAGCGAACAACACGAAGATTGCTGGGAGGAGGATGGATATCAGCCTGGACAGACAGGTGGCATGGAGGGTCAAGAGACTGGGAGGGAGGGTCGGGAAGAGAGTGGGGGGGAGATGGGGAAGAAGACAAAGGAGATACGGTGGACTGGGTAGGAAGGGGGGAAACCCCAGATGGAGAACCAGGAGAGAGACCATCTGGCACAGGAGGCAAAGGAATAGGGGAGGAGGTGGTGGGTGTGGTCGGGTTTAAGGCCTGGAAACGGTTGTGAGACTGAGGAAGGTGGGAAGGACGAGGAGAGGTAGAACGCAACACACGAGCATAGGATACGCCCACGAAAGGGGTGAGACGACGAACTTGGCGTCTCACTTCAGGAAAAGACAGACGATCACGGTGCTTCAAGTTGAGGACGGCTTCCTCGAGTTTGCAGTGTACACACGAGCGTTAGAAGGTAGGGTGGGCCTCGCCGCAATTGAGGCAGCGAGCCTGGGGAGAAATGCACTCTGACTTAGAATGACTATCGTCCCCACACATAGTGCATAAATACACAGCACTGGTGCATTTGAGGACACCGTACCCAAACTGCCAACACTTATTGCAAAGTCTAGGAGAGGGAATGTACTCCTGAACGGAGCATCTGGCACCAGCAAGAATAATAGAGGGCAGAAGGGTCCTATCAAAGGTGATTTTGACAACTCGAAGGGGCTGACGACCACGAGGGGGTCGAGTAAACGTGTCCACCTGGAGGACAGAATGGCCTCGGGCTTCGAAGATATGTTTAATATCCTCATGGCAATCTTTGAGGTCCCGAACACCAGTTGCAACATGGTGTGGGAGGAAAACAGTGCAAACACTGGCATTTAACCGAGCGTTTTTGGAGACCCGAACAGGGGTCTCTCCAATGCAGGACAAAGCGGCTAAGCGAGTAGGTGCATCCCGAGAAGGAGCAGCGACGACATGCGTACCATAACCGGTGGAGTTAAAAGTAAGAGGCATCTACTGAATCAACAAAGTGTTTATGGAGGGAGAAATCGTCAAGAGTAGAAGAATACAGATGGTGGAGATCAAAGTATTTAGCCCACGTAGTGGGACCAAACCAGGCGTTTTAAGTATTATGGGAAGGGATCATGCGAGTGCGGCAGTGGCGGGAACGGCGTTGAAAACCCCCAGAGAGGGGGGTAAAAGGTGCAGTAGTCACAATGAGAGACGAAGCCGTGCCAGGGGACGAGGTGGTCACTACTGGGGACTCGACCCTACCGCAGAGGGAGGGAGGGGAGCTGAGAGGAGTAGTCAGGTCGTCGGGGCCCAATGCAGCAGGGGCTACAGGGCCTGGTCTTCCAACACACTCCGACTCGGGGGCTTGGTCGCCCACCCCACGAGCCTGAGAAGGTACAAGGAAACATTATCAGCCATGAAAACGAGGAAAACTTTCATTCACGAATATGCCCCCACACCCTCCATGGAGCCACAATTAGAGGCAGGATACCCAACAAGAAGCTATTGCCTATCTTGCCGGGGCCGCCCAGGGGAGTGTCGTGAGTATACGCCCCACAAACGCCACCCTAAGAACCGTGAGTCCGTCGAGAGTGGGTTCAGTGACGAAAGGAGGATTGAGAATAAAAGGTTCCCCTCGCTCGAGACGTTGGGTACTACAGTTCTACGGATGCAAGAGTATGCCTCCCTCAAACACCCGGGCGTCAAAACAAAAAAAGGTTGAAAGAATAATCAAAATAGGCAAAAGGTTTGGCAGGAAATGACAATGTGATAGAAGAGGGGGGAGAACAATGAAACATGAGGAAAAGGGAAAAGGGGTCTGGCAAAATTGGTAAAGGCAGCAGCAGGAGCATAAGGCTGCAAAAGGACAGGACTGACCCATGGTGCATCACACTCCAGCAGCTGCCCACCAAGCCCTCACGGCGGCAACGGGCCAGACAGTGAGGGGGAGAACCTTTACAAAACCAACCCCCATTAGGTCTGCTTGTATTTTTAGATCTTCAATGTTTTCTGATAGTTCTTCAGAGTACTCATCCAGGTAGGTGTGTATATGAGGCGAGTTAGTATAGTTGGCAATCCTCACAATTATTTAATTTTTCTCCAGAAGGCACCTAGGGTTCCCTCTATATTAATTCGCCAGCATGACCAGATTCCCTCATATGTGCCGTCTGTGAATTATCATAAGGGCAATAATGTCTTCAGGGACTGTGCGAGAAGTGCCGGGGATGTACCACTCCATTGGTGACCGAGACAGATATGTTGGGACACTTCATTTTGCCTTTACTTTCCTTGGTCATATGGTGGTTAGACTTTTGGTTGTGGTTCTCTGGCATGTTGCCACCGTTGCTTCTAATATGCGCCCATGAATACCTGCAACGGCCTGGTCAATAGCTCGTGCGGACAGATGGTCCAACTCTACCACCTAGTCATCTGTTAGCAAGATTGTAATAATCAAGTTCCATAGTCTCGAGTCTGGGTCTAGGTGGAGTTATACATCTGAATGGGGATGTTTGGAGTTGAATTATGGCTGTAATATGGTCAGAGCAAACCATCCTACCCGGGGTCACACTGCAGTGGAACATAAGGCAGTCCAGGTTAGTGGACAACGTCTAGTGTATCCCTAATGTTGCCTGCAATGTAGGTTTTGAAGTGGGGGCCCTGGCAAGTGAGGTGCCTGGTGTCACGGGGGGTGGGCCAGGGCTCTGCTAGCACTCGGCTGCTAGGGGCTCAAAGGCCGAACACTCAGCCCCTCCGACTCCCGGGATTCACCGGAGTCTCCTTGGTCCCACAGGAGAGGACCAGCAATGCCCACCTCCGCAGGTGTTTGCTTCCACCACTGAAGGGGGTGCCACTGATTCACCCTGGAAGCCCTCCAGTCAACCACAGGGAAACTGCTATCAGCAGTTCCGGCTTAGACCCGTGGAGGAGGGAAGGAAGACTCAGGCTTACCTTGTAACAATAACCTCCCTGAGTCTTGCCTACCAGACAAAAAGGTTGCAGGAACTCCTTTCCCGCCTGTCTTCTCTATCTTCTTCTTAACAAGGTCGCCAGCTGGGTTATTATATCTGCACCCCAGCAATGCAGCTCAGTGGGTATACTCTATACTGTTCGTTGCCAGAGGGTTGCTACTCCCATAGATCTGCTACTGAACTGTCAGCCCAGGTACTCTCCCATGAAGGTCTGTGTAGCTTTATCTCTCTCTAGCCACTACGTTACTTGTTGCCACCATTCAGGCACCGATACTGATCGGATGGGTAAGGGTACACTTTTATATATGTCTGTGCTGTTTTACCACTCTCCAGGCAATAAGAACTTCCATAGGGAACGTGCTGTTCCCTAGGTGGTACTATGATAACCTTCATGTATGCTCAGAGAAATATCATAATGGAGGCACACTTAAACACAATAATAAAATGTGTGAATTTACTGACACAAATTACATGATCACACATACAATCACAAGCAATACATGAATATGAAAATAAGGATAATAAATCTGGAGATCGTCAGCAACTCTTCTTTCGCGACCTTCAGCCACTCCTTCAACTGGGCAGAAGACAGGAGTCGCACACACTCACAGAAGGCCTATTCACCACGTCGGCACCTCTTCTTCACTGTCCTGCCGTCCACACACACTGTCTTCTCTAACAGTCCTGGGCACAAGCTGCCCTGCAGCCTATTCTACTACTAAAGTATTAATGTCATATTGCCACTACACAAGTATATATTGTGAATTATCTAGCCTACTCACGCAAGGGGTAATGGGAGGGAAAATGATCTACCTTTACATCCTGGCTCACGACGCCTGTCCCTCGATGGTGCGAGGTTCCCACGTTTCCGAGTCGGTCCTTCACGATCCAGGAACGTTCCACAGTTCCTCGGGTGTNTCTCTCCCTCTCTCTCTGTCTCTCCGCCTCGCTCTGTCTCTCCAACCAAAACTGCTCCACAGCCACATCAGGAGGAAAACAGCAGTGAAGGAACAAGTGATCAAACTGAGAAAATGGGAGAACAGATACACAGAACGACAAAGAGGTGTGTGAAGAAGTCAACAAGAGATTCCAGGAAGTCTTCACAATAGAACTAGGAGAGGTCCCTGCACTAAATGAGGAGGCAAACCGAACAACCTTGGAGGAAATTTACCTCACCAGTGATGAGGTCAAAAGGAATGTTGGAGCTGAATCTGTCGAAGGCTGTTGTCTGACAGAATCTCACCGTGGATTCTAAAAGAAAGTGCAGAAGCACTATGTGTGCCACTCTCTATGGTGTATAACAGGACACTGGAAACGGGAGACCTTCCGGAAAGCTGGAAGACAGCTAATGTAGTCCCAATTTGCAACAAGGGTGACAGGCAAGAGGCACTGAACTACAGGCCAGTTTCCCTAACTTGTATACCATGCAAGGTGATGGAGAAGATTGTGAGGAAAAGGCTCGTAGAGCATCTGGAGGGAAACAGCTTTGTAACACACCACCAGCATGGGTTCAGAGATGGTAAATCGTGCCTCACAGGCCTAATAGAATTTTATGACCGAGCAACACAAATTAGGCAGGAAAGAGAAGGGTTGGCAGACTGCATTTTCTTGGACTGTCAGAAAGTCTTTGACACAGTACCTCACAAAAGGCTGTTACAAAAGTTGGAGCAGCAGGCAGGAGTAAAAGGGAAGGTGCTCCAGTGGATAAGGGAGTATCTAAGCAATAGGAAACGGCGAGTAACGGTGAGGGGGAGGCATCAGAATGGCGAGATGTCACCAGCGGGGTTCCACAGGGCTCTGTACTCTGACCCATCCTGTTTCTAGTACATGTAAACGACCTTCCGGAGGGTATAGACTCATTCCTCTCAATGTTTGCTGACGATGCAAAAATTGAGAAGAATCAACAGATGAAGATAGACAAAAACTACAGGACGACCTGGACAAACTGAAGGAATGGTCTAGAAAATAGCTGCTAAAGTTCAACTCAGGAAAGTGTAAAGTAATGAAATTAGGCAAACGGAGCAGAAGGCTGAACACAAGGTACATCTGGGAGGTGAAATCCTAGAAGAGTCAAATAGAGAGAGATCTGGGGGTCGATATCACACCGAACCTGTCTCCAGAGGCCCACATCAGAAGGATATCATCAGCGGCATAGGCTAGACTGGCCAATATAAGAACTGCCTTTAAAAACTTGTGTAAGGAATCGTTCAGGACCCTGTATACTACTTATGTAAGACCAATCCTGGAGTATGCAGCTCCAGCCTGGAGTCCATACCTAGTTAAACACAAGACGAAGTTGGAGAAGATTCAGAGGTATGCCATTAGACTGGTCCCGGAACTGAGAGGAATGAGTTACGAGGAAAGGGTAAGGGAGCTGAATCTCACAACCCTGGAAAATAGAAGAGTAAGGGGAGACATGATAACCACCCACAAAATTCTCAGGGGAATTGACAGGGTGGACAAAGACAAACTCTTTAGCGCGGGTGGAACACGAACAAGGGGACACAGGTGGAAACTTAGTACCCAGATGAGCCACAGAGACGTTACAAAGATTTTTTTCAGTGTCAGGGTGGTTAACAAATGGAATGCATTAAGTAGTATTGTGGTGGAGGCAGACTCCATACACAATTTCAAATGTAGATATGATAGAGCCCAATAGGCTCAGGAATCTGTACACCAGCTAATTGACAGTTGAGAGGCGGGACCAAAGAGCCAGAGCTCAACCCCCGCAAACACAACTAGGTGAGCATAACTTGGTGAGTACACTAACACCGGTGCACACAGTAACACCAGTGCACACACCAGTCACCACAGAATACCTAATAACGAAAGTGAACACCATAATAATGCTCAAAGTGCATCTGTTAGCAAACAACTTCAAAATGGATACTAACGGGGAAGAACATCTCACTATACTACAATGGCATTGCAATGGAGTTCGCAATAGAATTAATGACATCATACAGTACGCCCGTGAACACCAAACTGACGTCATAGTGCTACAAGAAACACTGATGGGTGATGACTTCAACCCAAGATTCAGCGGTTATCAGAAGTTCTCCCTTCCAGCTGGGAAAAGAAAACAGGGCCTCACTACCTTTGTTAGTAACAACATTCCTGTACAGATTACTGATGACCTCCACATGGGGGATGAGTATGAGTCACTGGGGGTAACCCTTCACTTAAACAATATTGCCCTACATATAATCAACCTATATGTGCCACAGAGTGAACTAGACCTTAACACACTACCTGAATTTGTTAATGAGGAACCTACCCTGCTGGTCGGTGACCTTAATGTCAGGCACCCACACTTTGATGCCAACTGTCATCAGCCCAATGTCAATGGACGGAAACTGTCACTCTTTGTTAGAGGAAGTGAAAACCTTAGAGTACTGGGTGATGAACAGCCAACTCACCTCGGAGGAGGAAGATTAGACTATGCTCTCCTGCTGAATGTTCAGGACACAGATGCCAGTACACACATTGTACACAGTTTATGTAGTGACCATTGGGCACGGATTACCACCGTCAACATGAGCAAGAGAAATAGACGAATAAAAGAAAAAGGTTATCACTCGGACCGGATATGAAACCGCACTTCATAAACAGGATGAGTGACTGGTTCACGGAATACCAAACCCCATTAAACATTGATACATTTGTTGATGACCTTAATAACCAAATTGAGCACTATCTCAGAATTCCGCGCCGTACGCCTGGGCGCAGCAACCCTCAGAAGAAGAAAATAAAATTGTATGAGAACGATTACATAAAGATGCTCAATGCAAATGTTAGCAGCATGAGTAGAGAATACCGGAGACATCCCACCGAAAGCAACCAAGAACTGTTCAAAACTGTGTCAAGTAGCCAGGGAAGAGAAGATTAGAGAGCGGGAAAGACAATGGCTTGAATTCACTAGCTTCATTGGAAGAGAAACATCTGCAAGACATGTATGGGCAAAAATTCAGATAGGTAAGGGGGGCAGAACCCGGCCTGCGGCTCACAAAGACCCCCAGGGTAAGGCTGAAGAACTAATTCACAAGTGGAGTGATGCAGCATCCTCCTCCTCCCCCCTCCCTGCAGAAATCAGCAGGGAACAGCTCCTGCGACATGACAGAAGAATTAGGATAACAAGAGCACTCTCTAGTAAAGACGAATATGGGGAACCGATCACAGCCCAGAAAGTAAAGGGCGCTATGAAAAAGGGTAAAAGTACAGCACCTGGTGAAGATGGCGTCACCTACGACATACTCAATGCACTGTGTGAAGTGTCTGGGAATCCACTACTCCACCTGTTTAACAAATCATTCCTAAGTGGAGTGTTGCCCACACAATGGAAACGTACAATAATTGTTCCCATACCGAAGCCCAATGACCCTGACAATTACAGACCTATCAGTCTTATGTCATGCACTTGCAAGATGCTTGAAAGGATCATTCTAAACAGACTGTTGCACAAAATAGGCAGATTAGGGAAAGGGGGTCAATGGATTTGTTAAAGGACGGAGCTCAGCAAATTATATAGTTAATTACCTGGATAATGACACAGCTAAGTACTCTGTATTTGTCGACATCAAAGGAGCTTTCGACAAAGCACAGGGGATTGCGATCCTGGACGAGCTTGCATGCATGGGTGTCAAGGGGAGACTCATGAAATGGATTGAAGATTATCTCACAAGGAGAACAGCCAAGGTCTGCTTCAATGGAACGGTCTCAAGAACAATGAAAATGGAACTCGGGACCCCCCAAGGAGGAGTCTTAAGCCCCACACTATTCAATGTACTTATGAATGCCATTGCAAACATTGATTTTCCGGAAGGAACACAACAAGTGGGATATGCAGATGATGTTCTAATACATGCTCCCACCTTGAGAAAAATTAGTCTATTGAACTCCTCGGAAGGAGATGTATTGAGCTCGGTTTCACTCTCTCCACAAACAAGACAAAAGCATACTCTCATCACAAGAGTGGAGAAAATGAAGAACTACAAATTAATTGTGTAACACTTGAATGGGTTGACCACTATCGGTACCTTGGCGTCACTGTCGGCTCTAGCAAGGGAAAGAAAGAGGAGCTCAACCAACTCATAGGAACATGCAAAAGTAGACTCAGGGCACTGAAAGCCATGACCTGGAATGGGCATGGAGCCTCTATTGCCGTGCTAAAAATCATGTACACAGCCTATGTGCGCTCCGTCATAGACTATGCAGCACCAGTTTTATGCACCTACTCCCAAAGCGATATGAAAAAGATCGAAAGCATTCAGAATGAAGCCATGACAATCATTCTTGGAGTTCCAAGAACTGCCAAAACGTCCAATCTACGAGAGTTGTTGTCCCTCCCCAGTGTTAAAAGCAGAATTAAGGAGCTGAATGCTAAGCTTGCAATTAGGATAGCCAGAGATCCCCATTACAAAGATATTGCTAAGAAAAAACAGAGTTCTGTGCTACTTTCAGGGGAAAACAGGAGAAGCAAAAAATGGCATCACAGATCAGTCTGCTACCTCGAAGAACTTCACCTGCTTGAGCAAGCCCGTGAGCTCCTGCCTGTAGAGAGGTTACCTTCCTGGGAGGATGACTCGTGCAAGATTATCATCGATGAAATGGCAATGAAAAAATCCAACATGATACCACAAGAAATGAGACACAAGTATCTTGAGGAAATTTATAAACAAGCCGGAGACGAACTAGATCAAATCTACGCTGACGGGTCATCTAATCCTGTCAATGGTAGGGCTGGTGCAGCATACACAGTAATTAAGGATAATGCTTTCCAACGCAGAAATGAAGAAAAAGTGCGTATTGAGAACTATGCCTCATCAACGCAAGCAGAGCTAACTGCCATTGTTATGGTGTTAAGGTTTCTTGAACGGAACACTAATGATGCAGTGATTTGCACCGATTCAAAAGCAGCACTTCAAAGCCTAAGTAAAAATCGGGCAGAAAATCTTGCAATAGTCGCTGAAATTAAGAGCTGTAAGAGTACTTACCAATCGGGGAAGAGTCGTCAAGTTTGTGGATCCGCTCCCATGTTGGAATATGTTCGAATGAACGAGCAGATGTGCTGACTGCTGAAGGCACTGAAGGAGACCATATTGAATACTTTATACCCAAGACTCTACTACAAATTAGAGGTATTGTCGGACAACATCACCGTGACAAGGTAACTGAGGAAAGGAGGATAGAAGCATAAACCAGTGAATCTGTACGATGGTACAACATAGTTGCAGCTGGCAATCCCAATCATTATGAACGATGAGGAGGTGGACGCGGGAGAAATTCAGTAATAGCGAGAATCCGTCTTGGATACAAATATCCATGGAGATACGGAATGGAAGCAACTGTTGATCAGCGAAGCTGCAGAATATGTGATGAGAGTGACGGACACCGCCTTGACCACTATCTACGTGATTGTGAACACCTGAGAGTCGTTAGAAGTATGTGTAGAAAAATAAACCCCACATTATTTGAATTAGGAAAACACTATTAGTCAAATATTGATACTGTTCTTAAAAGATTTCCCCATTTTGCACCCGCAAGATAACGTAAGCTTTTAAGGGTTGACAGATGTTAATCTAATTGCTTGAGGAGCTGTTCACTTGACAGTTAAGCAAGTCCCAGCTGTGTCTGGGTAAAAGTGACAGGATGAACAACCCAGCGGGTTTTCTTCCTTTTGGGGAGTGTTGTACATGCTGCTACGGCGGTGTGTCCACTCACAAGATGAGTGGCGCTGCCCAATAAATTCACCCCTCGGGGCAAAATTAAAAAAAAAATGATTGTGTAAGGCTGCAATTCCCCATCAATTTTCCCCTCCCCGCTCGGCTCGTTGATGCCGTGAGGGGGGCTTAGTGGGTGGCTGCCGGAGTGTGATGCTCCTTGGGACAGTCCTCTGTCCTTTTCTAGCCTTGTGCTCCTGCTGCCGTCCTCTCCAATTGTGCCGAGCACCTTTTTTTTTCCTTTTTTTCGTTTTTCTCCCCCTCTTCTATCTGCTTGTCGTTTCCTGCCGACCTTTTGCTTGTTTTGGATCTTTCTTTGGACTTCTTCTATTTTGATGCCCGGGTGCTTGAGGAGGCATACTCTTGCACCCGTAGAACTGTAGTACCCAACGTCTCGAGCGAGGGGAACCTTTTATTGTCAATCCCCCTTTCGTCACTGAACCCGATCTCGACGGACTGACGGTTCTTAAGGTGACGCGTTGTGGGGCGTATACTCACGACGCACCCCTAGGGGGCCCCGGCATGATCGGCGATAGCTTCCTGTTGGGTGTCCTGCCTCTAATTGTGGCTCCATGGTGGGTATGGGGGCACATTCGTGGATGAATTTTTCGCTTTTCGTACACATGCCATTTAATGTTTCTGTTGTACTCTCTCAAGCTCGTGGGGTGGCGACCAAGCCCCCGAGTCGGCCTGTATTGGAAGACCAGGCTCTGTAGCTCCTGCTGCATTGGGCTTGCTCCCCCTCCTTTGACCATCCTGACTTCTCCCCCAGCTCCCCTCCCTCCTCTGTGGTTGGGTCGAGCCTCCAGCCCCCAGTGGTGACCACTTCGTCCCCTGGTGCGGCTAAGTCTCTCGTTGTGACTACTGCGCCTTTTGTCCCCTCTCTCTCGGGGTTCTCAACGCGTCAGCGCCACGGCCGCACTCGCTCGTTTCCTCCACTGTACTGATGCGTATCAGGCCTTGTTTGGTCCTGCTTCATGGGCCAAATACTTTGATCTCCTCCCTCTTGATTCCGCGCCTCCTGACGATTTCTCCCTCCATCGGCATCTCGTTGATTCCGTGGATGCGTCTGTCACCTTCAACCCCACTCGTCTCGGTACACGTGTCGTTGCTGCTCCTTCTCAGGATGCAGCTTCCCGCTTGGCTGCCTTATCATGCCTTGGTGAGATCCCTGTTCGGGTCTCTAAGAACACTCGGTTGAATGCCAGTGTTGGCACTATTCTCCTCCCGCCCCATGTTGCAACCGGTGTTCGGAATCTGCAGGACTGCCACGATGACATTCGGCATATCCTTGATGCCCAAGGCCATTCTGTCCTCCAGGTTGACTCGTTTACTCGTCCCCCTCGTGGTCGTCGCCGTCAACCCCTTCGAGTTGTGAAGATCACCTTTGATGGTAGGACCCTTCCATCCTCTGTCATTCTCGCTGGTGCCAGGTGCTCTGTCCAGGAGTATATTCCTTCTCCTCGACTTTGTAACAAGTGCTGGAGGTTTGGGCATGGTGCCCTCCGCTGCTCTGGGACTCTCTCTCTCTGTCCTTTGTGTGGGGGTGAAGGTCACTCTAAGTCGGAGTGCACTTCTCCCAAGCTCGCTGCCTCAACTTGCGGTGAGGCCCATCCTACCTTCTCCCGTGCCTGTATCCATTACAAGCTTGAGGCGCCGTCCTCAACTTGAAGCACCGGGAGCGTTTATCTTTTCCTGAGGCGAGGCGCCAGGTTCGCCGGCTCCCGCCTTATGCTAACGTCTCTTATGCTCGCTGTTGCGCTCTTCCTCTCCTCGTCCTTCCCACCTTCCTCGACTCACAACCGTTTCCAGGCCTTGGACCCTGATACGCCCACTGCTCCTCCTCTGTTCCTTTGAGTTCTGTCCCGAAGGGTCCCCCTCCTGGTCCTCTGTCTGGGGTTCCCCTTCTTTCTACCCGGTCTGTCGTGTCTCCTGTGTCTTCTTCCTCGTCTCCCTCCGATCCTCCTTCCCATCCCCTCCATCTATTGACTCTCCCCGCCGCCTGTCGGTGCAGGCGGATGTCCATCGCTCTCCTAACGGCCGTCGTGTGTGCTCTCGTTCAGCTTCTCCTGTTGAGACCCTGGAATCCGTTGCCCGGTATGTAGTTGCTGGGACACCGGTCTCTTTAAGTCAGAAGCGTAAGCCTGGCTCCTCTCCTTCCTCCTCCCCGGCAGGTAAGAAGGCTTCGCTTTCTTCCTCGACCCCTACTACTGGCTCTATTGCTCCTTCCCCTCCCATTTCAGTGGTTGCGGCCCCTGTTCCTGCTATGGAGGTTTCTTTGGCCCCTGCTTCCCTTTCGGTTGCTGCCCTTGCTGAGGTGCGCTCCTCTTTCTACTCCCCCTCTTCCTGCTGCTGTCCTTGACTGCTCCTCTCCGTTCTCCTCCTCCTCCTTCCTCCTCCGACCCCGCCGCCACCTCTGGTCTGTTCTCCCGCTTCCTTCCCTCCGTCTTTGCTCAGTTTACCCATGCCCCCTAACCCTGACTTTGCTGACCCTGATCCCGACCCTGATATTCTTTAACGTGCTGTGTTGCTCTTTCGCCTTTGTTTCTTCCTTGTTTTCTGTTGTTGTCCTTTCTCTTCTCGTCGATGTCTATTCTTCAAGAACGTTCGAGGTTATTACGCCAATTTCCTCGAACTCCAACTTCTAATTTCGCGGTTTTCGCCCCTTTGTGTCTGTCTCCAGGAGCCGATGCTTGGTGCTCGTCCTGGTCGTTTTCGTGGCTATTCCTTTCTCTCCCCCCCCCCCCCCCCCCCAGTTGCTGGGGCTCCTAATTCTTCTCTCTTGATTCGCGCTGATGTTCCCTTTGTTCCTTTACTTTTTCCTTTGCCCCTCCATTGTTCTGCTGCTCGTATCTTTGTGGAAAATGGTACACAGTTTGTTCCATTTATCTCCCCCCAAGTGTCCCGCTTTCTCTTCCTGATTTGAAACACCTCTTGGACTCCTTGCCGGAGCCTGTGCTCCTGCTGGGTGACTTCAATTGTCGTCATTCTCTTTGGGGTGACGTTTTGACGAATACCCGGGGTCGCCTTCTTGAGCCGTTTCTTGTTGTTGTTGTTGTTTTCGCTCTGAACTTCCAGCAGCACGCTATGGTGACCCGTAGTCTCTTCTTGAGCTTTCGCCTCTCTCTCCCTGTCTCTTCTGATTCTGGTGAGCCCACTCTTTGCACTCTCGGACTCGCACCCTTTCCTTCTTGATCTTTCTCTCTGCTCTTTACTTAGATTTCACGTGGCAGGTTCTTGATGACCTCCATGGTAGTGATCATTTCCCATCCTTGTTTCATTTTTCTCTTTTCTCTTTTCGCCCTTCCCTCTCTTTTCCTAGGTGGCAGTTTGCTAAAGCGGACTGGAACCTATTTACCCTCAGTGCTGCTCTCTCTGACCTCTCCCTTCTGCCTCTCCCTCGCGCTCTCCTCCTTTTTCATGACACTGTCTTCAACGCTGCCCTCCTCTCTGTTCCTGCTCTTCCTCTCGGGTCCACGGAAGTGGGTTCCCTGGTGGAATGCGGACTGTGCTCAGGCTGTCCGCTGTAAGCGTGCAGCCTGGAAGAGGCACCGCCGTCGGCAGACAACCGATTCTTTTCTTTTCTTTCGGAAAGCGAGTGCGGTGGCCCGTAGGGCCATCCGTACGGCTAAACGAATGTTGAGCTTCTTATGTCTTCACAATTACGTCCGAAACTCCCCTGCCACAGATTTGGAAGCGTATCCGCAAGATAGCGGGTAAGTTCGTTCCCAATGTTTCCCCGGTCCTCCACCTCTGTAGTACTCTTGTGGCAGACCCGTTGCAGGTCGCTACCGAACTGGGTTCTCACTTTTCTTCTGTTAGCTCTGGTCTTCATCTTCCCCAATCTTTCCTTCTTCGCAAACCTGTCCTTGAGTCTCGTCCTTTAGATTTCTGCACTCGTCTTCGACTTTCCTATAACGATCCCTTCTCTCTGAACTTCGTTCTGCCCTGGCCCTGCGGTTCTACGGCGGCGGGCTCCGATGGTATTCATTATGAGATGCTTCGCCATCTCCCTCCGTGCACGTCTCAGTATTTACCGAGTCTGTATAATCGGATCTGGGAGTCGTCGTCAGTCCCTGAGGACTGGCTCGATGCCGTTGTCCTCCCTGTTCGCAAACCAGGGTCTCTGGGAACCTCCCCTAAGGACTTTCGCCCTATTGCCCTCACAAGTTGTCAGCAAACTCTTTGAACGTATGGTTAACGTTCGTCTGATGTGGTTCCTGGAACACCATCACCTCCTCTCCCCTTCTTAATTTGGTTTCCGCAAGTGACGCAGCACAACAATGTCCTGGTGAACTTGGAGGTCTATATTCGTACTGCTTTTGCTGCGAGGACCTGGACCGTTGTTGCCGTCCTTTTTGACCTGGAAAAGGCTTACGACACCACTTGGCGTTATCATATTCTTTCCCAGCTTCATTCTTTTGGCCTTCGTGGTCATCTCCCTCTTTCTCCGCAGCTTCCCCTCTCGTCATTCCTTTCGGGTGTGCCTTGGTACCGCTCTCTTTGCCTCTTTTCAACAATACGAAGGTGTGCCCCAGGGTAGTGTTCTGAGCACTACTCTTTCTGGTTGCCCTCAATGGTCTTCTTTCCTCTCTTCCTTCAGGTGTCTTCTCCGCTCTCTATGTCGATGATCTTGCCCTTTGCTGTCAGGGTGATGATTCGCCTTTCCTTCAGCGCCGGCTTCAACTTGCGATTGATGCCGTGTCGTCTTGGGCCACCGATCATAGCCTGGAACCGTCTTGTAATTTTGTATAGCTATGGGGTGTGCCCCGATTCGAATCCCTCTCACGTGTTCTCTTTGGAGTATGCCATACAGCCAACAGTACTTAATCTGATCTTTTCCAAGTTGTAATCCGCCATTTTCTCCCATTCCGCCGTCAAAGTGAGGTCAATATTAGCCTTTTGCACTGCAGTGGCAAATTTAGTTTCACCTTCCCTAGGTTTAGATGTTGTGTCACATCTGCAAATAGTGGTGATGTGTGTATACAGGTTGCGGTAGGTCGTTTACAAATGTTTAGTAGCACGGGGCTCAAACATGATCGCCGAGGAACACACTAGCTGTTGGGGGTGAAGATTTCTGCAGTTTTCCCGTTGAAGTATGGCATAACTTGCCCATATATCAATTAGTTCCTGATCAGACGGAGGAAGGTCTGGTGTGAGCCGTTATGTTCGTTAGTTTGTACACAAGACCGTTATACCATAAGCTATTAAATGCCTTGTACTCACCTATTTGTGCTTGAGGGGGTTGAGCTTTGGCTCTTTGGTCCCGCCTCTCGACTGTCAATCAACTGGTGTACAGGTTCCTGAGCCTACTGGGCTCTATCATATCTACATTTAAAACTGTGTATGGAGTCAGCCTCCACCACATCACTGCCTAATGCATTCCATCTGTTAACTTCTCCGACACTGAAAAAGTTCCTTCTTACGTCCCTGTGGCTCATGTGGGTACTCAGTTATCACCTGTGTCCCCTTGTTCGCGTCCCGTCAGTGTTGAAGTTTATCCTTGTTTACCCGGTCGATTCCCCTGAGGATTTTGTAGGTTGTGATCATGTCCCCCCTTACTCTGTCTTCCAGTGTCGTAAGGTGCATTTCCCCCAGCCTTTCCTCATAAATCATGCCTCTTAGTTCTGGGACTTGTGTACATCTCGTTGCAATCAGGGCCATCTGGTTTATTAGCGAATGTTGTACACTGCATCATAGATGATATTGATCGAGTGTTGCATCAAACGATGCCTCTTTAACCCAAATTGTTTCAGTATATAGATTGTTGAATTGCACATAATAGTTGAGGCTGTTGCATAATATCTTTTCGAAACATTTTCCTAGAGTTTATAAAAATGTCGGTAATTATCTAGGTGGTTACTTTTCTTTGGCTTAGGGAGTGAAGATCATCTTCGCCCTCTTGAAGACTTCTGGGAAGTGTTCTGACGCTAAGACCGCATTGAATACGTTCAGGATAGATTTGAAGGTAATTCCCTGGGAGGAGCTGTATCCGTTAAGTCTGGGGCCTTGTTCCAGGTGCTCTTTATGAACCCCTGCCAGTTCACTTCTGGGTGATCAGTCTGATCACGGGTGGTCTACCAGGTGGTTAGCCAGGTCGATAATCAGCCGTACTGATCAAGGAGTCTAGGTTGGCATTGATAGTCATTTACTCTGTTGAAGTGGACGTTGTTAAAAGCTCTTGTTGGAGGCCGTTAGGAACCTTTACCAAGTAATTATCAGTAGAAGGCACCAAACCGGAAAGGCTATGTAGCACCATCAAATGTGCGGGTAATCAGAGGGCGCTAAATATTACCAAGGATGCCAATACGAGAACAGAAACGCATTAAGCGAACGATATCAAAAGTATCAAAGTCGCCAAGAATTCTATCGATGGACAAGCAACCGAGGGGGACGGTCGGAAAACAAGACATGCTCGTCCTGGAAGTCAGGACATTCAACAAGGATATGCACGACCATAAGAGGGACAATGCAATTTGGACAATAGGCGGCGCTTCATTAAGTGACCGTGAGTTAAACGGGTATGGCCAATACGTAACCTAGCCAGAGCCGTTTCTCACCGCCGGTTATAGTGGCAGGAGGAAGGCCACTGGGACACACGACTGAGTACACAGTTTGTTACCAATAACAGAAGACCAACAACTGTGCCAGCGGGCAAGGATGGAGGCATGAATAACTGGGTAAAAGTCGAAATAAGGATTACATTTACGGGAGATGGGACAAGCGCGGATAGCTTCCTTAGTGGCAGCATCCGCACGCTCATTTAAAGGGACACCAACATAACTGGGAACCCAGCAAAACGCAACTGACTTAAATTTACTGGAGACAAGAAAGTCAATGTTTAATCTCGACAACCACCGGATGGACCTGATTAAAGGATCCTAACGCCATGAGGGCACTACAAGAGTAAACTACCACCACAAAGGAGGATTGACACCGGGAAAGCAGAGACGAAGAGCATAGAGAATAGCATAAAGTTCAGCTGTGAAGATGCTAGCCTCCGGAGGAAGGCAACACACACAAGTGTGGTTAGGAAAAACAGAGTAGCCCACACCGTCAGCAGACTTAGACCCATAGGTGAAGATGGGAACGGAGTTGGAGCGAGAAGAAAAGTGCTCAAGGAAGAGGCGTTTCATAACTGTAGGAGGGGTAAAAGCTTTAGTGATGCGGGTCAGAGAAGTACAAAATTTGGGAAGGGGGACCCTTCACGGGGAAAGGATGGAACTATACGAGGAGAAACATCGATAATATGAACTGAAAGAGAATCCTGTAAGCGAGACAAACGGACAAAGAGGAAGGAGGTGAAGAGGAACAGGAACTACAGGAGGGGTAAAAGTCAAAGCACGATAGAGGCGAGAGTGAGGATGCTGTAAGGATTGCGCAAGATAGCGAAGACTGTAGCGATCACGGCGATCCTGGAGAGACAGCCAGTGACAGCGTACAAACTGAGGGTAGGAGTTGAATGAAAAGCACCAGAACTGAGGTGCAACCCAGTATAGTGCAAAGGATCAACGGCGAAGAGTAGGAGCAGAAGAGTATGCAGGGCAACCATAATCGAGTTTACAGGACGAGAGAGGAATGCAAATAGAGGAGCGTGCGCCTATCCACTCCCCAGAAGTATGGGACAAAAACCTTAAGTAGATTAAGGGCCTTAGAGCATTCAACACGGAGGCAAGAGACACAGGGCGACCAAGACAAAGAGTGTCAAAGAATAACCCCAAGCTTGGCGGAATCTTTGTACTCAAGAGGATGACCATAAAGTGACAGAGGGACGAAGAACGACCCACTTCAGAGTAAAAGTCATGGCACAAGTCTTAGTAGTAGAGAACTTGAAGCCATGATTGGTGGCCCAAGATGACACGGCATCAATCACAAGTTGAAGCCGCCGTTGAAGGAGAGGCGAATCATCACACCGACAGCAAAGAGTAAGATCGTCAACATAAAGAGCGGAGAAGTTGCCAGAAGGAAGGGAGGAAAGAAGACCATTGAGGGCAACCAGAAAATGAGTAGTACGCAGAACACTACCTTGGGGCACACCTTCATACTGCCGAAAAGAGGCAGAGAGTGGGGCACCAAGCCTGACTCTAAAGGTACGACGAGAGAGAAAGCTTTGAAGGAAGAGTGGGAGATTACCACGAAGGCCAAAAGAACGAAGTTGGGACAGAATATGGTATCTCCAAGTCGTGTCATAAGCCTTTTCCAGGTCAAAAAGAACAGCAACAACCGAAGTCTTTGCCGCAAAAGCAGTACGAATATAGACCTCCAAGTTCACCTGGACATTAGTCGTGCTGCGGCACTTGCGAAAACCAAATTGAGAAGGAGAGAGGTGGTGATGGTGTTCCAAGAACCAAATCAGACGGACATTTACGTACGCTCAAAGAGCTTGCAAACACAACTCGTGAGAGCAATAGGGCGGAAGTCCTTAGGGGACGTACCGAGAGACCCTGGTTTCCGAAAAGGGAGTACAAAGGCGTCGAGCCAGTCTTCAGGGATGAACGACGACTCCCAGACCTGGTTATACAGACTCGGTAAATACTGAAACGTGCACGGAGGGAGATGGCAAAGCATCTCCTAATGAACGTCATCCGAGCCTGCTGCCGTAGATCCGCAGACGGCCAGGGCAGACTGAAGTTCAGAAAGAGAGGATCGTTATAGGGAAGGCGGAGACGAGTGTGGAAATCTAAGGATAAGATTCAAGAACAGGCTTACAAAGAAGGAAGGATTGAGGAAGATGAGAACCAGAGCTAACAGAAGAAAAGTGGGAATCCAGTTCGGCCGCGACCTGCACTGGATTCGCCACTAGAGTTCAGGAGGTGGAGAACTGGCGAGACATCTGGAACGAACTTGCCCGCAATCTTGTGGATCTTCTTCCAGATCTGTGGCAGAGGAGTATCGGACATAATTGTGGAAACATAAGATTTCCAACTCTCACTTTTCGCTGTATGGATGGTCCTACGGGCCACCGCACTTGCCTTCCGAAACAGAATAAAAGAATCTGCCGGCGGCGGTGTTTCTTCCAGGCTGCATGCTTACAACGGACAGCCCGAGCACAGTCCACATTACAGAGCATGCACTTCCGCGTGCCCCGGGAGGAAGAGCAGAGGGCAGCGTTGAAGACTGTCATAAAAATAAGAGGGCGCGAGGAAGAGGCACAGAAAAGAGGTCAGAGAGAGTACCATGGAGGGTGAATAGACACCAGTCAGCCTTGGCAAACTGCCACCTAGGGAAGGAGGGGAGGGTGGAAAGAGAAAAGGAAACGAGGATGGGGAAATGATCACTTATGGAGGTCATAAAGAACCTGCCACGTGAAATCTAAGTAAAGGGACGACGAGCAGAGAGAAAGATCAAGACAGGAAAGGGTGCGAGTTCGAGAGTCCACATGAGTGGGCTCACCAGAATTCAGAAGATATAGAGAGCGAGGACGAACGGTTCGAGAAGACGCCTCGGGTGTTTGTCAGAACATCACCCCCAGAGGGAATGTCGACAGTTGAAATCACCCAAAAGGAGCACCGGCTCTGGCAAGGAGTCCAGAAAGTGCTCAAGATCAGGAGGGGAAAGAGGGACATTTGGACGGAGATAAACGGAACAGACCGTATACATTTACCCACAAAAACACGGGCAGCAGAACAATGGATAGGTGACGGAAGAAGTAGGGGGACGAAGGGAATATGAGAACGAATTAAGAAAGTAGTAGTTATGGGCTCGAGCTCTTCCAGCAAGACCTGGTGGGGGGGGGGGGGAGAAAGAAAAGAATAACCACAAAAGTGACCAGGACGAGCACCAAGCATTGGTTCCTGGAGACAAACAGTGGTGTAAACTATGTAATTAGAAGTTGGAGTTCATGGAAGTTGGCATAAAATCCACGAATATTCCACTGAAGAATAGACATTATCAAAGAGAAAGGACAGTAACAGAGAACAAGAAAGAAAGGTAAAGTGGAACACAGTTTATTAAAGAATCTCAGGATCAGGGTCGGCAAAATCAGGGTTAGGGGGCATGGGTAAACTTAGTAAGGAGAGAGGGAAGGGAGCGAGAGAACAGACCAGAGGCGGACTGACGGGGTCCGGAGGAGGAGACAACTGATTGGGGCAGGCTAGGACAGTCGGAGGAGGGGGGGGGGGGGGGCAGAAATCAGGGAGTGCACCTCAGCA
>WNGS01007089.1:22542-39353 GCA_020271785.1 Procambarus virginalis
AGAGAGTATGTGGAACTCGTAAGGATCATTAATACTTCCAGTATGTAGGATACGGCTGCAGCGTGACAGGCTGTATGTCAGGAAGCTGTCATGACCGAGGACCAGTCGTCGTATGTTGGAGTTGGCAGGCACAGTGAACGAGAAGGAGTGAATCCGGTACCGCTGGTAGAAGAGGCCCTTCTGTTGAGAGAGGTAGTGTGACTGCACTTGTCCTAGATCTGTGCCCCTAGGATGCACGGAAGACCGTGGGAGAACGGGAGGCAGAAGAAGCAGTTGCTGACAAATCTCCCGAGTTAATTATTGTAGTTTAATTTTATCAATTATTTCTGTCATTGTACTTGTAGTCTATATGTGTGATTGATTATGTAATTCGTGTCAGTAAATTCACACTTTTTACTATGGTGTTTAAGTGTGCCTCCATTATTATATTTTTATATGAGATATTACAGAAGGTCCATCATAGGTAACCCCGTTAACAACCACTAGTTCTTATTGCCTGGAGTGGGGTAAAACAGCACAGACTTATATGAAGGTGTAACTAGCATCCTGAAGTATAGTGGAAGGGCAAGCTATACTAACGGTGGTGGCCATAGAGTGAGAAGTGGGTAAGAGAGCTGCACACGGACTCTTCAAGGGTAGTAGTACCCACGTGGGCTGACCAGTACTCCCCAATAGTAGCATCCTTGGGAGTAGCAACACTACCTGGCCAAACAAAGGAATCATATATACAGGCCCACCTGCATCGCTGCACCGCTGTGTGGTGCAGATAAATAACCCAGCTCGGCGACCTGATTGAGGAAAAGATAGAGAAGACAGGCGGGAAAGGAGTTCCTGCAACCTTTTTTGTCCAGCATCAAGACTCAGGGGAGTCCTGGTACTAAGGTGAGCCTGAGTCTGTCCTTCACATCCTCCTCGGGTCTAGGCCGGAACTATTAACAGCAGTTTCCCTGTGTTTGACTGAAGGGCTTCCAGGGTGAAACAGTGTCACCCCTTTTCAGTGGTGGAAGCAAAGACCTGCGTAGGTGGGCCTTGCTGGTCCCTCATCCTGTGGGCACAGGAGACTTCGGGGTGAAATCCCGGGAGTCCGGAGGGGCCCTCTCCTAAGCATTCTCTTTGAGGCCCCTGCGCCGAGTGCTTAGCAGCAAGCCCGGCCCACCCCAGTGAACAAACTATATAGATATACTATATATACTAGGAGTATATATATATATTATATATATAGTATATATAATGATAGTATTAGTTTATAATTATATATGACTATATATATATATATATATAGTATAGATATATATATATATTATATATATATATATATATATATATATTATTAACATATGACCGAAAACGTTAGAGATTAATATTCTAACACGAATTTTTCCTCTTTCCTTATGGTTTCTTTTTTACTGGTGACGGTAATATAAAATCAATTCTCCAAAAATCATTTTATTTCTAGTCTGACAGCGGACACTTGTAGGCTGCGTTTCGTAAAACTTACTTACATTTTCAAAGGACTTAGTGTTATCTACCACAACAACTGTATGCTTTATGAAACAAACATTTGGCTCTTATAGGGGCCGTGCTGGTGTTGGTGGAGGTGATGTAATACAATAGTGGGGTGAACACAGACACATGGAAACGGGGTATACCATTTGGTAGAAGTAGAGGTTGGGTACCATAGAACTGCAGAAGGCCTAATTGCGCCCATTATCTCTTTGATGTTTCCTATATTGGAGCGGACAGTCTTGAAGTGGGTATGAATATAGGTGTGCGTTATTGCCTGTTGATTGGCTGGTGTTGCTTCCTTGATGTGTAGTGCCCCTCGCAGATGTCAAGCCCGCCTGCTGTCGCTGTATCTATCATGATTTCTGTGTTGTTTTAGTAAGATTTCTCTGGGATGGTTGGTTGAGGGAAGAGAATAATGTTCCTTGATGGAGCCTGTTGCTTATGCATCGTGAAACGCCTGGAAAGAGATGCTTGTTGTTCTTGACTCTATACTGAGTTTTTTGAGGCTTACAGTCACCCAGAGGGCATTTGAAGGCTATAGCGACGTTTAATCTCTTTTAGAGCGATCTGCTTTGTGTCTGGAGTGGTTCTCATGAGAAGGCTGGCCGTTTTTGGTCTTATAGTACATCGTTTAGTGTATCTTCTGATTTTTGTCTGAGGGGATACATTCTATTAACATATCTTTCAGGACCCTTTCCTCCGTTTTAGAGCTGTGGAGAAGTTCCGTTAAAATTGTAAAAAGTCTAATAGGGGTATAGGTGTTGTATTAGTTGTCTCTTCAGAGGTTGCATGGCGTTTCACTTTCCTTCTTATGATGTCTTCAATGAAACCATTGGAGAAGCCGTTGTTGACTAGGACCTGCCTTACCCTACAGAGTTCTTCGTCGACTTGCTTCCATTCTGAGCTGTGGCTGAGAGCACGGTCGACATAAGCGTTAACAACACTCCTCTTGTACCTGTCTGAGCAGTCACTGTTGGCATTTAGGCACATTCCTATGTTTGTTTCCTTAGTGTAGACTACAGTGTGGAAACCTCCGCTCCTTTCCATGACTGTTACATCTAGAAAGGGTAGCTTCCCATCCTTCTCCATCTCGTAAGTGAAACGCAACACAGAATTCTGCTCAAACGCCTCTTTCAGCTCCTGCAGATGTCTGACATCAGGTACCTGTGTAAAAATGTCATCAACATACCTGCAGTATATGGCCGGTTTCAAGTTCAAGTCGACTTAAGACTTTTTTCTCAATAGTACCCATGTAGAAGTTCGCAAACAGGACACCTAGGGGAGAACCCATGGCGACCCCATCTACTTGCTTATACATGTGCCCATCCGGGCTCAAGAAGGGTGCCTCCTTAGTACAAGCTTGGAGTAGTTTCCTCAGGATATTTTCTGGCATGTCAAGAGGAGTACAGGCCGGATCACGATACACTCGGTCCACTATCATCCCGATTGTTTCATCCACAGGCACATTGGTAAACAGTGATTCTACATCCAACGAGGCTCTTATCCCTGTGGCCCGTGTTCCCCGCAGTAAGTCAACAAATTCCTTCGGGGACTTCAGGCTGAAGGCGCAAGGGACATAAGGAGTCAGTAAGCCGTTGAGTCGTTTCGCCAGTCTGTACGTGGGTGTGGGTATCTGGCTGATGATTGGCCGAAGTGGGTTTCCAGGCTTATGCGTCTTGACATTTCCATATGCATATCCAGGTTTATATTCCCCAATAATCTTTGGCAGGTGGAGTCTGGATTTCTTGGCATTCACAGTTTCAATCAATTTGTTGACCTTTGCTTTCAATTCGGCTGTAGTGTCCTTCGTTACCCTTTGGAATTTAGTTTGGTCAGAGAGTATGAGGTTCATTTTTGCCAGATATTCATCTTTCTTAAGGATGACATACAGGCATACCTCAGTTTAAAAGTTTAATTGGTTCCTGGAGATGCCTCGTATTCCGAAAACTCGTATTCTGAAGCTAATTTCCGTATAAGAAATAATGGGAAATGAATTAATCCGTTCCTGACTACCCCAAAACCCCATATCAAACTAAATTTTTATACCTAATTCATCTAAATAAACCTACAAAACTGTGTTCAAGTTATTACTTGCCTTGCTCTTGAATGCTGTAGGCGTATGGAAGATCGTGAGGAGGGGGGAGGAGGAGAGGAGTTACTGTTTGGAAGGGGAGTCCCCTTCCATTATCACATCAGGCAGTGAGGACTTCACTGGTATGCACACACTGGCACATTTTGCCTGCATACCACTAGGACTTGCTTGTCTTACTAAGAATTTCTCTAAAGACACTTGTTTTTCCCTACATTTTAACACTTGTCTGTAGTAAGACATCACATTATCATTTAAAAGATCAATGCAACGGCCTGCTACAGCTTTATCTGGGTGAGTTTTTTCAACAAAACTTTGCAGTTCTTCCCATACTTCACACATTTTCTTAATCAAGGAGGGACATCCTTTACTGCCTCTACTCACAGCTATTTTCTTAGGTTGAATCTTATCAATGGCTTTCTTGAGACCAATGGTGAGATATATAATAACAAATTGTATAGTCAAATGACCAAAAATCCAACAAAACACTGAAAATCCAGGTGAAGAATTGATGTGGGATAGTCACTGGGCGCGAGACAATGGTAAACTGAGGGGCGGAGGGGCGACGATTGCCGATCCACCACGCGCTAGGTCGGCCTGTACGCGTATCAACAAACTCGTGTCCCGAGGTAACCCTCGCGTTCCGAGACATAATTTTCAAGGAAATCCTGCTCGTCTTCCGAAAAACTCGCATACAGGGACACTCGCATTCCGAGGTACCACTGTATATTGGCGACTTGTCGCCTCTCCTGATAACTATCTCCTTGTTCTCACGAAGGCTTTTAGCTGCCGCTTTGAGCTCGGGGGTCAGTATGGTGCTTCTGTAGTTGCCTCGATTCTTTCCTCCTTCTGCAATAAGTTCTGCTTGTAAGGTGTCTTTGGTGGTGACCTTCTTTTGTGCTTTGAGGTCAAATATGTCGTCCAACAGGATCTCCAACTCCACTTCAAGACTCCGCTCCAATATAGAAACATCAAGAAATATGGGCCAATAGGCCTTCTGCAGTTCTATTGGTACCCAACCTCTACTTCTACAAATCTATACCCCGTTTTCCATGTTCTGTGTTTCACCCCACTATTGTATAACATCACCTCACCCAAATGCATGTATAAAAGCCAATGTTTGTTTCATAAAGCATAAGTTGTGTGTAGATAAACTAAAGTCTTTGAAAATGTAATAAGTTTTAAGAAATGCGCTCAAGTGTCGCGTCAGACTAGAAATAAAAATGAATTTTGGAGAATTGATTTTTCATTTACCGTCACCAGTAAAAAGAAACATAAGGAAAATAAAGAAAATTCGTGTTAGAATTATTAATCTTACTTTTCGGTCATATTTAATAGTATCCACTCAATTTAACGGCCTCTTTTATACCGATCTGCCGGTATTAACGACCGGTTTGAGGGATCGGTATCTGGAGCCTTGTATACCGGTCTGGTGGTCGATATTACCGACGGTCGGTACTGGGTTTGTTTTGGCATCGGCAGCCCCTCACATGGCGACCAGGCGATCATCCAGAGTGGTATATTAAATCTTAACTTTCTTTCAAAATGATTCAGTTTCATGAAGAAAATTCTAAATTATTATTAATAAAATATTTTAAAACAATTGTTATTAAACAAAATTCTTTGTTTTCTTATTAAATACCTTTTATAGTATACGCAATAGGTATTTTTTTTCCCACGGACCTAGAACGTACTGCGCCTGGCCATGTGACCGCTTTGTTTACTGTTAACTCACGCGGCTGAGAGCAGTGTCTCAGAATATTAGCCAGAGAAAATCAGATTCAGACAAAAATAGATAAATTCATGATTTCAACAGTTCGTGAAAGTACCCACTGGGAATTCAACAAGTCATGCAGCATCCGCTGGCAACGAGTACCCTACAAGCCATGCTGCACCCGCCGATGCTGAATTCCCATCAACAAGTTGTGCAGCCTCCGCCGGCAACGAATGCTCTGCAAGCTATGCTGAATTCCCATCAACATGACGTGCAGCCTCCACCAGCAACGAATGCTCTGCAAGCTATGCTGCACCCACCGATGCTGAATTCCCATCAACATGACGTGCAGCCTCCACCGGCAATGAATGCTCTGCAAGCTATGCTGCACCCGCCGATGCTGAATTCCCATCAACAAGTCGTGCAGCCTCCACCGGCAACGAATGCTCTGCAAGATATGCTGCACCCGCCGATGCTGAATTCCCATCGACAAGTCATAGAGCATCCGCCAGCAACGAATGCTCTGCAAGCCATGTTGCACCCGCTGATGCTGAATTCCCATCAAAAGTCGTGTAGCCTCCACTAACTATATAAAATATGATTATAAGACATATAAATTAGTGTAAAAAGTGTTGATAGAGTACATTATTGTAAGTGTTAATGATTATTTAAGCCTTGACAAAAAGATACTGTACAGTGTAAATATACAATAGAAATAATTTTCAATTGTGAATTAGAATTAGAACTCGTGTGAATTAGTAGTAAGGCTAGCTGTTGTGTGAAGTGAATGCCTGAAAATAAGTGTGCATACTGTATGTACCCTGTATGCAATATAAACAATATAAAACAAGCGCTGCAGAGGATGACGTAATCTTCAAAGCTTCGTAATCTTCAGCTTCAATAAAAGTAAGTCAATTTACCAATTTTATTATAGTATTACAAGATATTATTTTTTTTTTTCAACAAAAGCTACATATTAGTCTCTGCAAATGTATATTCTATCATTAGCAGAGAAAAGGTGAGCTTAAAATATTTCGTCTTGGCTAGCTCTCAGTGACAAGTCTCGATCGCTATTGTTATGGCCTGGCCGCCACGCCCTGTGTCATAACATTAAAAATACATTACCTGCACTGTTCAGGGTAAATCAAAACACATCTCTAAAATTTTATTGAGAAAATATTAACAATCACTGATTGATACATGAAATATTTTGCAGTACAAAGGAATGAATCAATTTTTTTCCAACCATCTGGACTTGATCAGACCGTGTTCACATCATCCATGCAGCAGCCAACAGCTGGTTTAATCGTCGGCGTGGCACTAAACTGGAATGCAATTACACAATGAACTTTATTTAATTTTAGTTATACAGTATAAAATATATCTTACCTGAATGTTACTTGAAAAATTACCCGACCCGACCTAACTTCGGAAATAACGGAGCTCCGGAAATAACGACCAGGGTACAGCCCCATATAGGCCGTTAAATTGAGTGGATACTGTCTACAGGAAAGACTGCTACCAAAATATACCATATATATATATATATATATATATATATATATATATATATATATATATATATATATATATATATATATATATATATATATATATATATATTTCTATTTAACCGAACTATTTAACCTGAAACAACAACATAAAACTCGTGTAGAAACAAAGACACTTCGTAAGTTAACAGCCCTAAACGGTGGACAGTTAAAGATCCCTCGTCCTAAAGATGGCTACATTAACCTGACTTCTTATGATCTTACCCAGGACCAACGAGACCTCTTAAATCTTGGACTAAATTGTCAATTCATATCTAAACCAAAGATGCATCAAAAACGCCTGGAAATCGAAATGCTTCTGGACGACATCCATAAGCTAGAAGACAACAAAAAAGTCATCACCACGGACACACTTCAGGCTGAACTACTAACAGAAGCGGGGAAAAAACGAGGAACATATTCATCTACAATCTTAACCCCACGACTCAAAGAAGCAGCAAAACAACTAAAAAATCTGAAAGACGTAACAATAAGAAAAGCCGACAAGACAGCAGCATATGTATTGATTCCTACACAAGAATACATGAACAAAATTAGCGATATCCTTAATGATGACTCCAAATTTCAACGAATCACGAGGAACCCTGTGGAAGACCTTAAGCGGAAAGTAAACAAAACAATTACGGCAATCAACGCAAAGAAAGGTAGTGTGCATTTCAATAAACTTCAAGGCGACTATGGCTTAGGATATGCCTACGGCAATGTTAAGACACATAAACCAGGTAACCCACTACGCCCTATAATCAGCCAAATACCAACTCCAACTTATCACCTGGCAAAAAAACTCAATGAACTCCTAACTCCATACACTCCAAGTAAGTATAGTCTACAATCATCAGCAGATTTCCTAGAATTAATCAAATCTACCCAGCCCGATGGAATCATTGCTTCCCTGGACGTGGAATCCCTATTTACCAACGTCCCAGTCGACACAACCATAGGAATGATACTGGACAGAGTATACAGAGACGAGAGCACCCCCCAAATTAGACATACCTGAGCCACACTTGAAGAGTCTTCTCGAAGCATGTACAAAGGAAGCCCCTTTCATCAGTCCACAAGGAGACATGTATTTACAAATAGACGGAGTAGCAATGGGCTCTCCCTTAGGAGTTTTATTCGCTAATTTTTACATGGGAACCATCGAAGACAGGGTCTTCAGTAGCAGACAAAAACCAACTTTATATTGCCGTTATGTAGATGACATATTCGTAATAGTAAAAGACTCAGATGAACTAATTGACGTAAAAAGACATCTAGAGAGAGAGTCAGTACTCCGATTTACACATGAAAATAGTGAAAATAACAGTCTGCCATTCTTGGATGTACTAATAACAAAAACAGGAACCTCTTTAACCCTCAAACCGCGCATATCATATATAAATGATATCAGTGACAAAACTGATATCGCGCACATCATTTATATATGATTTCGTGTCTAGCACTATAATTTAAACACCCCGCCTGGGATAGGGGCAGCAATAGTACAGCCATGACTGATAGTTGCCAGATCCCACCTAGAAAAAAAATCCAGCCCAACATTTTTGAGAGCGAGAGCGTCAGTATTGTGCCAGCCACCAAGGCTGGCGCACGCAGCACGAGCTCACTGCACCGCTGTTCAGCTTGTGACCACAGCATCGCCTACAAATGCCAAAATATAAGTGATACTGCTGTTATTTAGCAGTGATAGTATTACTGAAGCCCCCTGACTTTGATAAAACTGACCAGGATTCTGATAACAGCTTGATTGTGGAGATATTTAGCGCTGTGCTCGATGGAGGGAGGAGTACGGCTGTGGAGGGAGGATTGTGGCGTTGTCTTCTGACTGTGTGTGGCCACCATTTATTGACTGCACTCACCATACCAGCTTAGTGGTTCGCTATGGTGAACACAAATGTAGATACTTACATATAACGTGTGTATAGTGTGAGATAACAGCGAGAGGAGTAGGTTGGGAGCCGCCATTTTGGTGAAGGAGCGGCGTCGTCTGCAGGAATTATCGTGTTGTTTACTGGTGACCACAAAGGGTCTTTGGGCACCATACCAGCTTATTTGTACAAGTATGGTGAATAAAACAGGTAGATACTTATATATAATGTGTGTATATAGCATAATAACACCACAACCAATATTGTTGGAGGAGAAATATTAGTTTGTGTGGCCTTGAGGGCGGCCGCCGATCAGCTGACTGTGGAGTAGCTACGTCTTTGTGCGTTTACTCACCATACAAGCTTAGATGTACAGTTATGGTGAACAAAACATGTAAATACGTATATATAATGTCTGTGTATAGTGAATAAATGCAAAAACAGTATTGTGGGAGGTAAATGAGGGTGACTGAGGTGGTGTTGAGGGAGGGCGTGGCAGTGAGTGGCTCGCTGGTGTGTGGCGGCCACTCCTCGTTGCTTTTTGACTCACAAGACCAACTTAGTAGTTCATTATGGTGAACAAAACATGCAGATACTTATATATAACCTGTGTATATAGTGTAACAACAGCAAAACTATTTGTTTATTGTTTTATGAACATAATAATTGAATCACTTATATGCACACCATTATTTTGAGTACAGCGATGGTTCACACATTTTATAATATAAATATACCACAATTCACTGTATGAAATAATATTACTGCAAAAAAACTAAGAAAAAATCAATCAGAGACATTGAAATAATTAGGAAATAATATATTTGTGGCAACTGCCGTCTGACAGCTCGGGCGGAGTACACCTCGTCTGGCGAAGGCTCTGCCAACGCCCCTTTTTTCCCACACTTCCCTACCCTACTGCGGCTAAAATATGCTACCTACGATTTTTTTGTTATTTTTTCCGTGATCAGGGAACAAAAATAAACAATTCTATAAGACGAAAGAATTTTTTGGATTTTTTTTTTTTGTTGCGCCTGTGGGTGTGAATTCCATTTGGGCCCCTAGCGGTTTGAGGGTTAAGCACCAACGTATATACCAAGCCCACCAACATAGGATTATGCCTGAACGGTAGAAGTGAGTGCCCCCAAAGATACAAAGCCAGTGTTCTCAATGCTTATATTCGTCGAGCGCTTACCCACTGCTCTGAATGGAGCAACGTGAGTAGAGAGTTTGAAAGAGTAACTCAGGTATTGGTGAACAATGGATATAGCAACGCGGAAATAAACGCTGCTATAAGAAGACACTTGGACCGTTGGTATAATCCAGAACCTAGAACAGAAACCACAATACCTCCAATAAAATTATATTACAAATCAACCATGCACAGTGAACATACAAAA
Organism: Procambarus virginalis; assembly: GCA_020271785.1. Taxonomy (NCBI): domain Eukaryota; kingdom Metazoa; phylum Arthropoda; class Malacostraca; order Decapoda; family Cambaridae; genus Procambarus; species Procambarus virginalis. The sequence goes on from WNGS01007089.1 coordinate 32,691, forward strand.
GAGGAAAGAATAATGAAAGAAATAATCCGTAAAGGAGTAAAAAGCACTACTCCTAACCAAAACATAAACCTGACAATATTCTATAAAACCAAGAAGACTTCCGAACTCCTTATCAAAAACAGCCCGAAGCCGACAGAGAACCCTCTACAGCAGTCAAGCGTTGTATACATGTACACTTGCCCCCACGAAGGATGTAACCTTCAATCTAAGTACATAGGTATGACGTCGAGCAAGCTGACGAGGCGTTTGACATGCCATCTTCAATCCGGTGCCCCTAGGAATCACATGAGACAAGCCCATGACATCACCCTAACAAGAGAAATGTTGAACAAGAATACATGCATAATAGACAGAACCCAAGATGCAAGAAGATTACAAATTCTTGAAGCAATTCACATAAGAACAGAACAACCTACCATGAACACCCCAATCACGGAACTATTTACTCTTCCCACAATGAGAGTAAGGACAAGACCAGAACATAACGATGCCAACACAGAAGACAATGTTCAACATAACAGGCCAATTACACTGGATTAATCTTTGTATGTAGATGCCCGCTGCCTCGTATGGGCCAATAGGCCTTCTGCGGTTACCTCTATTCTTATGTTCATATGTTCACCCCATTTATCCCCTATGTATCCCCTATGTTTTCACCTTTATTGTCTTATCACCTGACCCAGTGCGGGTATATAATCAAACCACATTGTAACATTTCCTCACTTGAGAATGAACCATGGAGGTTCGAAACGTTGTGCAAATTGTTTAAATAAGTGTAATACATTCTATAGTAATCCACATCTTTTCTTTACCCAGAAATTACGAAAATGAGTTTCGGAGAACTCCTATTTCAGCTAAGCCCTGATGCTAAGAAAATAGTTAGAGGGATAGAAGCCCTAAATCAGAAGATAGTAAATACAGAGTATGCGGTCATATTCAATGAGATATATATATATATATATATATATATATATATATATATGTCGTACCTAGTAGCCAGAACGCACTTCTCAGCCTACTATGTAAGGCCCGATTTGCCTAATAAGCCAAGTTTTCATGAATTAATATACTTCTCTAATTTTTTTCTTATGAAATGATAAAGCTACCCATTTCATTTTGTATGAGGTAAAATTTTTTTTATGGAGTTAAAATTAACGTAGATATATGACCGAACCTAACCAACCTACCTAACCTAACCTAACCTATCTTTATAAGTTAGGTTATTTATATATATATATATATATATATATATATATATATATATATATATATATATATATATATATATATATATAATATATATATATATATATATATATATATATATATACAGTGGTACCTCGGAATACGAGCGTCCCTGAATACGAGTTTTTCGGAATACGAGCAGGATTTCCTCGGAAAATGTGTCTCGGAATGCGAGGGTTACCTCGGGACACGAGTTTGTTGATACGCGTCCAGGCTGACCTAGCGCGTGGTGGCCGCGTGGTGGCTGGGCGATCGTCGCCCCTCCGCCCGTCCGCCCCTCAGTTTACCATTGTCTCGCGCTCAGTGACTACCTCTCATCAATTCTTCGCGTGGATTTTCAGTGTATTGTTGGATTTTTGGTGATTTGACTATACAATTTGTTATTTTATATCTCACCATGAGTCCCAAGAAAGCCAGTGGTAAGGATAAAGGCCAGAAAACCCATGTGAGGATGACAATAGAGGAGAAACAAGAGATAATTCGGAAGCATGAGAACGGTACACGTGTTATTGAACTTTGTAGGCAGTACAACAAAGCCACATCAACAATATGCACTATACTTAAGAAGAAAAATGAGATTATGAGTGCTAAAGTGGCAAAAGGAGTAAGAACAATAACGAAACAAAGACCACAAATACTTGAAGAAGTGGAAAAGTTGTTATTAATTTGGATACACGACAAGGAGTTAAGGGGAGATAGTGTTTCGGAGGCCATTATTTGTGAGAAAGCCAGGGTATTGCACGAAGACCTTCTAAAGAAAACCCCTGGAACGAGTGATGCAGAGACGAAAGAGTTTAAGGCAAGCAGGGGCTGGTTTGAAAAATTTAGGAGGAGGAGTGGTATCCATAGTGTTACAAGGCATGGGGAGGCAACCAGCGCAGACAAACCAGCCGCTGGACGATTTATTGAGGAATTTAAAGAGTTTGCAGAGGCTGAGGGATACCTACCGCAACAAGTGTTTAATTGTGACGAAACAGGACTGTTTTGGAAAGAATGCCTAAGAGGACATACATTACCAAGGAGGAAAAATCCTTGCCCGGACACAAGCCTATGAAAGATAGGTTTACGCTTATGTTGTGTTCAAATGCGAGTGGCTTGCGAAGAAGGGAAAAGCAAGCTTCCATGGACAGATATCTGGTGAGAAAATCGAGCAGTGAGCCTCAGCCAGGACCTAGTGGCACTCAGATAAAACGTTCCATGGAGTGCACACCTGAAAGGTCCTCATTGCCTGATGTGATAATGGAAGGGGACTCCCCTTCCAAACAGTAACTCCTCTCCTCCTCCCCTCTCCTCACCATCTTCCATACGCCTACAGCATTCATCAGCAAGGTAAGTAATAACTTGAACATAGTTTTGTAGGTTTATTTAGATGAATTAGGTATAAAAATTTAGTTTGATATGGGGTTTCTGGGGTAGTCAGGAACGGATTAATTCATTTCCCATTATTTCTTATGGGGAAATTCGCTTCAGAATACGAGTTTTCGGAATACGAGGCGTCTCCAGGAACCAATTAAACTCTTAAACCGAGGTACCACTGTATAACTATAGAACACTTTCCCATCAGGAGACTCGAACCCTATCCAGCACAGAAGCCTTCCAGCCACTGGCATAACAGGTAACGCCTCAACCCACTGCACCACGCTCAGACCCTTAAAAGAGATGGTAATTTCGGGGTATTTCAACACTCCAAAGACTACCACCTCCCATGAGCACTATTGGGCACTATTACTGTTGGAGCAACCAAGGTTGGCGCACGCAGCATGAGCGAACAGCATTGCTGTTCAACTTGTGACCACAGCATCGCCGAAAAATGTCAAAATAAATATATAATTGCTAATATTTAGCGATGACAATATTACAGATGACCCCTGACTGTGATATAAATAACCAGGGTTGTGATAATAGCAGGATTGTTGTAATAATTAGCGCTGTAAGAGGAGTGATGCTGAGGGACGGAGGGAGATGGCATCGTTTATTGACTGTGTGGTCACCTGTTATTGTCTGCATTCACCATAGCTGCTCAGTGGTTCTTTGTGGTGAACACAAATGTAGATACTTATATATAATGTGTGTATTAGTGTAATAACAGCAAAAGGATTATGCTGGGAGGAGCCATTTGGGTGAAGGAGGTGACGTCGTCTGCATGATTTGTCTGGCTGTGCAGAGGGTGGCCACTATGCTCTTTGGCCACTCTACAAGCTTCGGTGTAGTTACGGTGTATACAACATGTAGATACTTATATATAATGTGTGTGTATATAGTGTAATAACACTGCAAACATTATTGTTGGGGGGAAAAGTTTAGTGAGTGAGACCTCGAATGAGTGAGGGAGCCGCCAGTTGACTGTGTGTATAGCGACAACTCTTAGTGCCTGAACTAACTATATCAGCTTAGCTGTACAGTTGTGGTGAATAAAACATATACATACTTATATATAACGTCTGTATATAGTGTCATAACACCACTAACGGTATTGTTTGGGGAGAAAGTTTAGTGCGTCTGACCTTGAATGAGTGAGTTAGCCTCCAGCTGACTGTGTGTATAGCAACGACTCCTAGTGCCTGAACTAACTATATCAGCTTAGCTGTACAGTTGTGGTGAACAAAACATATACATACTTATATATAACGTCTGTATATAGTGTCATAACACCACAAACGGTATTGTTGGGGGAGAAAGTTTAATGCATGTGGCCTTGAGTGAGTGAGGCAGCCGCCAGCTGATTGTGTGTATAGCAACGCAACTCCCATCTGTCAGTGCGGGTGAAGCTGACCGACTCTGACGACCGCTCAGTCAACACCTACTTTTTGCCAGACTTCCTCGGTCAATTGCGCCTAAAATATGTCACCTACGATTTTTTTTATTTTTCCCGTGCTCAGGGAATACAAATTAACATTTTAAGAAGACGAAGTAATTTTTTAGAATTTTTTTTTTCTTGCACACAGGGGTGTAAATGTCCTCAGGACCCCTGAGCAGTGGAAGGGTTAAAAGGTCTTCATGCAATTTCTTTGCTTTTTCACAAATGATGGCCTCTGAAACTATCACCCACTAACTCCATGCTGTGTATCCAAATTAATAATAACTGTTCAACATCCTCAAGTGCTTGTGTTCTATGTTTCGTGATTATTGATACACCTTTTGCCACTTTAGCACTCATAATGTCCCTTTTCTTAGCCAGTATGGTGGATATCATTGACTGAGATTTGTTGTACTGCCTAGCTAGTTCAACAACCCGCACACCATCTTCATATTTATGAATGATCTCTTGTTTTTGCTCTATGGTCATCCTTACATGAGTTTTCATATGTTGAACCTTAACACTGACTTTCTTGGGACCCATGGCATGATATATAATAATTACTTTTATGTTCAAAAAGAAAAAAATAACCACAAAAACGGAATTTCTTATAGGCGTGATCATCACTAACCGGGCAGCTGTAGTAAACTGAGGCAGGTCTGCCCCTTGACCGGGAACCATGCGCTGGGTCGACCCGAACATGTACGAACAAATATCGTTAGTCGACGACACCATCGTATGTAGAATCGTATTTTTCGATCAAATTTACATTGTAACTCAAAATTATCGTAAGTCGGGGCAATCGTATGTTGAGGTGCCACTGTATACAGATAATCACTCATTTGTTGTTAAAAGTTTAGTGGCCTTACAAAGTGAGGCGATTCGATGAAATAACTAAACCCCAAGCTTACCACCAAGTGCCATCGGGGCGTTGGGGATATAGCCTCGGCTACCCCGTCTTTTGTATGGTCACGGTTGGTCAAGTGCTTAAGGTACCAGTTGCATAGTGCTCCTGACTGTCTGGGTTCAAGTCACTTCTGAGGTGTGGAGTTTTCGGTTATATACATTTATATACATATATACATTATATATAACTGAAAACTCACACCCCAGAAGTGACTCGAACCCATACTCCCAGGAGCAACGCAACTGGTATGTACAGGGATGCCTTAAACCACTTGACCATCACGACCGGACATAAGGAAGTGATTGCCTCGGCTATCACTTCCTTATGTCCGGTCGTGATGGTCAAGTGGTTTAAGGCATCCCTGTACATACCAGTTGCATTGCTCCTGGGAGTATGGGTTCGAGTCACTTCTGGGGTGTGAGTTTTCAGTTGTATCTAGTCCTGGGGACCATTCAGGCTTGTTTGCATACATTATATATATATATATATATATATATATATATATATATATATATATATATATAATTTTTTTTTTTTTTTTTTTTAACCTAGAAGGGGTACCACCTCTGGTGCAAGTGTAGGGACCCATAGCCTCAGAGAAGAAAATAAAGAGTACTCGGAGAAGACCTTGTGGATCCTCACTGAACACTTTGATATTTTCTTCTCCTACCACCCCTATTCTTTTGGTATGTGTGTATATTTATCTAATTTTATTTGAAAATGTCATTACACAAAAAAAGTTACAATATTGATTACATGCAGGGTACAAGGCTGCTTGTCACAAGTTGAATAGCTCCTCAAGCTCCTCAGATGGCGGGCAGGAACCATGGATGCAGTGAGCATTTCCTCTCTGGATTGCCACACTAAGGCGCTGAAAAAGAAAACTGGCAGCCCTAGGGTCTCTAGTTGTTTCCATTAGCTTAGACCCCAACTCCTTCAAAAAGCTAGCAGCACTTTTACCCCAGGCACCAAGTGCCTGGGGTATATATATATATATATATATATATATATATATATATATATATATATATATATATATATATATATATATCTATATATATGTATATATATATATATATATATATATATATATATATATATATATATATATATATATATATACTGTCTCCACTCAATCATCCAGACTATATGCGAAGGACCCCTAGCCGAATTATCACATTTTTCGGATAATGGTACTTTTTAACCTACGAGTCCAAAAGTGACCATTTCCAACTATTTTTATACTACAAACAACATTATTTAAATTGCCTTGCCACATATAATTATTAAATATTCAACTAGAAACCTCAACTTACCTTGTTGGTGTTCGTCTTCTTGATTGATACCACACATTTTGAAGTTAAGAATTCTTAACAATTTACGTAACCTATACTAACACAACACTAAAATTAACACTTAAAATTACTGTACAGTTCATTAACCCTTAAGTTGTGCAAGACATCATATGATGCTTTGAGTGACTTGCAGTAAATTCCGCATGCCATCATATGATGTTTTTGATGGCAAGATTTAAATGGCCCTCGGATACATGGGGGTTCACCACACCTTCATCAGGGCTCTTGAAAACAGACATTTTTTTTTTAAATTCATGGGCCAAATTTCCGAGTGTGAAGGGGCCTTAGTATCGAGTGAGCTACCAAGCCTGACCCATGCAGCATGAGCTCACAGCACTGCTATTCATCTTGTGACCAGA
>WNGS01007090.1:0-43228 GCA_020271785.1 Procambarus virginalis
ATCCAGGTATGGTATACCTGGTATATATGGGTATGGGTATTTCCGTCTTGGAGGAAAGAAGAACCTGTGTCCTTGATGAAGTGCTCCTATATGTGTCATATATCTAAGTTCTAACCTATATATATATAAATTTCCTTATAAACGTCTCATCTTACATTTGCAAAAAGGAAGGAATGTGTTTGTTCTACTCCATTTTCTCCCCTTCCAGTCTTTCTCTCACCTTTCCTCCTCTATTTGGAACTTTATCCCTCACCCTCTTCTGTCTTACCGTCACCCCTTGTGCCTCTTCTTTCTCCACTGTTGGACACACCCTTCTCTCTCTCTCTCTCACAAAGGAAGAGACAGAGAATAGACAGAGGACCTGCACGGATGTTGTGTCCATGGCAGCAGTAAAAGTTGGCCTTTTGTCTTCTTCAAAGAGAGCACCGTCTCTTCTGGTCCAAATATTGACCTTTAAATGTGCTATTTTGTATGTCTGCTTCCCTTTTAATAAGGTTAATGTGACAATAACAAAATAATACAACCTTGTATCAAGGTCTTGTATCATCAAGGACATCATTGTTACTATTATTACTGGTATTTGCTGTATATTTTGTTTGTTAGCATTGTTAATATTTTTTTCTTCAACTCTGGTAGAGAGTTGAGGATTTTGAGAGTTCTTGAACGCCCACAGCACGGGTTGTGGCCAGTCCATCCTGGCGCTCGTCTGGTCTGTTAGTCTCCGAAGCCCGGAGGCTCACATCACAGTCTGGCTGGTCCGGAAGCTCACATCACAGCCTGGCTGGTCCGGAAGCTCACATCACAGCCTGGCTGGTCCGGAAGCTCACATCACAGTCTGGCCGGTCCAGAAGCTCACATCACAGCCTGGCTGGTCCGGAAGCTCACATCACAGCCTGGCTGGTCCGGAAGCTCACATCACAGCCTGGCTGGTCCGGAAGCTCACATCACAGCCTGGCTGGTCCAGAGGCTCACATCACAGCCTGGCTGGTCCAGTAACTCGCGCTGGGTTCTGTTTGGTTTCTTGCCACTCTGTTGCCGTCTGTTTGATACACAACAGAAGCTCCATCTCACTGCTTTACCTGATATTTCCTCGGCTTTGATTCCGTGGGATATTTTTGCTATGGTCACAACATGTATACTTTTACATATTAATATTTGGGTTTGGTTTTAATACTTCCATAATTTTGTCATAGTGACTACGTAGTTGTGAAAGACAAAATCTTCCTGCGCCATTGAACTCATTGTTTACCATATAATAGGTAATTAGGCTTCTTATCACACTCAAATCCTTTCTCCTGTCACCTCCTTTATCACATTTTCCCCTTTGTTCTTATCTTCCCTCCTCCCAGCTCCCACACCTCCACATTTCTTCCGTCTCCCCCATCTATCCCCTCTTCTCCCATTCCGTCTCTCTTTCCCCCCTCTATCCTTTTTCTACTCTCCTCTCTATCTGCCACAGAAAATGTAATTATGTAAACAGAATGATTTCAAGTTCATCATTTTCGAGAAAACTATGAAAATGAAGCGCGGGTAAATGGCGGGAGGTAAATACATGGCGTGGGTAAACATAAAATCTCTACGGAAAATATCACCCGATTTTATGAAAATCGTAGAAAAGGAGGGAGCAAAAATGTCGATATTTCTTAAAGACTGGCACTTGGGCAGGCACCGAATGCGGTGTATGACACTCACGTACCCCCCCCCCCCACTGCTTCAAGTTATAAAGCTGTATGAGGTTAGCCCTAAGCCTCTGGCCTTCTATATTAGACAGACAGATATTTCACTTTATAGATATGGACGAATTCCAGGAACGAGGCCTTGGAGCCGAGATCTAAGAGGCATATTGCCCGTGGGATTTATTGTAATATCCAACTTCTGCCTTTCTGTGTCAGCCGAGATCAAGAAGTTACGTCTTTCACTTGCATTGTGTTCTTTGAATTGCTAAACATAGATCAATATTGTTCTTGCAGGATTTCGCTCATTTCTTTATCGTCTTCTGTGTACGCAAGTAAGGGTCTTATACTTGCTGAGATTTGTTATTTGTTCTTTGTATATGTGAACATATATATTGGGTTTTTGTATATTTCTTGGATGACTTTCTGTTCTCTGTTCAAGTTTTAATTCTGGTCAGAGTATTCAATATTTGCTTGATGCTTGTGATGTCTCTGTGAAAGATCCCACGAAATATACTCAACAAATCTAATTTCTTCGCTAAGTGGACTGAGGTAAGGGACCTGAACCTCACTTCACCGGGGGAGTGGAGTAATATGGGAAACATGATTACGACATATGAGATTCTGACATAAATTTTACAATGTAGATAATGAAAGAAACATTGCTCTGTGAAGAACACCATGAATCACAGTATTTATTGTAAATGCAAATGAACTAATAATAAAAGTTATAAGGATAGCAAGAGAGAAAAAAAAAGAGTCATTGCAGTAAACTAATAATGAATTGAAATACCGGGATACCGGGGCTTAGGAGCTGGCACTCAACTCTGCAAGGGAAGGGAATTATCATGAGAAAGCGCCAAGCCATTACGACTATATATAGCACTGGGAAGGGGCCAGGATAAGGATTTGGGATGGGACGAGGGAGGGGGGGGGGTGGAGGAACAGTGCCCAACCACTTGTATTCACCTAGTTGTGTTTGCGGGGGTTGAGCTTTGCTCTTTCGGCCCGCCTCTCAACTGTCAATCAACTGTTTACTACTTTCTTTTTCCACACACACACACACACACACCAGGAAGCAGCCCGTGACAGCTGACTAACTCCCAGGTACCTATTTACTGCTAGGTAACAGGGGCATTCAGGGTGAAAGAAACTTTGTACATTTGTTTCTGCCGGGTGCGGGAATCGAACCCGCGCCACAGAATTACGAATCCTGCCCGCTATCCCTCGGTCGGGGGATTGAACGCCGACCTGTATGAAGCGAAAAAGCAATATGACGTCGCATTTATTAAACAATCAACCAATCTGTCAAAATGCGACATCGATGGGTGAGGTTGCAAGCGTGAAGACACACCTGCAACCTCATACTTGGGGGATTGCAAGTGTGGCATACACACACACACACACACACACACACACACACACACACACACACACACACACCACACACACAGACACACACACACACACACACACACACACACACACACTAAGAGGCATGAGTTATGAGGAAAGGCTGCGGGAAATGCAACTTACGACACTGGAAGACAGAAGAGTAAGGGGGGACATGATCACAACCTACAAAATCCTCAGGGGAATTGACCGGGTAAACAAGGATGAACTATTCAACACTGGAGGGGCGCGAACAAGGGGACACAGGAGTACCCAAATGAGCCACAGAGACATTAGAAAGAACTTTTTCAGTGTCAGAGTAGTTAGTAAATGGAATGCACTAGGAAGTGATGTGGTGGAGGCTGACTCCATACACAGTTTCAAATGTAGATATGATAGAGCCCAGTAGGCTCAGGAATCTGTACACCAGTTGATTGACAGTTCCGAGGCGAGACGAAAGAGCCAAAGCTCAACCCCCGCAAGCACAATTAGGTGAGTACAATTAGGTGAGTACACACACACACACACACACACACACACACACACACACACACACACACACACACACACACAACACACACACACACACACATATACAAAATATATATATACAAAAAGGGTGACAGACAAGAGGCACTGAACTACAGGCCAGTGTCCTTAACTTGTATACCATGCAAGGTGATGGAGAAGATTGTGAGAAAAAACCTAGTAACACATCTGGAGAGAAGAGACTTCGTGACAACCCACCAACATGGGTTCAGGGAGGGTAAATCTTGCCTTACAGGCTTGATAGAATTCTACGATCAGGTGACAAGAATTAAGCAAGAAAGAGAAGGGTGGGCGGACTGCATTTTTTTGGACTGTCGGAAAGCCTTTGACACAGTACCCCATAAAAGGTTGATGCATAAGATGGAGAAACAGGCAGGAGTAACAGGTAGGGCGCTCCAGTGGATAAGGGAGTTCCTAAGCAATAGGAAGCAGAGAGTTACAGTGAGGGGTGAGACCTCAGACTGGCGTGAAGTCACCAGTGGAGTCCCACAGGGCTCTGTACTTGGACCTATCCTGTTTCTGATATACGTAAATGATCTCCCAGAGGGTATAGACTCATTCCTCTCAATGTTTGCTGACGACGCCAAAATTATGAGAAGGATTGAGACAGAGGAGGACAGCTTGAGACTTCAAGAAGACCTGGACAAGCTGCAGGAATGGTCGAACAAATGGCTGTTAGAGTTTAACCCAAGCAAATGTAATGTAATGAAGATAGGGGTAGGAAGCAGGAGACCAGATACAAGGTATCATTTGGGAGATGAAATACTTCAAGAGTCAGAGAGAGAGAAAGACCTGGGGGTTGATATCACGCCAGACCTGTCCCCTGAAGCTCATATCAAGAGGAACATCAGCAGCATATGCCAGGTTGGCTAACATAAGAACGGCCTTTAGAAACTTGTGTAAGGAATCTTTCAGAACATTATATACCACATATGTCAGACCAATCCTGGAGTATGCGGCTCCAGCATGGAGTTCCTATCTAGTCAAGCATAAGACTAAACTGGAAAAGGTTCAAAGGTTTGCCACCAGACTAGTACCCGAGCTGAGAGGTATGAGCTACGAGGAGCGACTGCAGGAATTAAACCTCACTTCGTTGGAAGACAGAAGAGTTAGGGGGGACATGATCACCACATTCAAGATTCTCAGGGGAATCGACAGGGTTGATAAAGACAGGCTGTTTAACACAAGGGGCACACGCACTAGGGGACACAGGTGGAAGCTGAGTGCCCAAATGAGCCACAGAGATATTAGAAAGAACTTTTTTAGCGTCAGAGTGGTTGACAAATGGAATGCATTAGGAAGCGATGTGGTGGAGGCTGACTCCATACACAGTTTCAAGTGTAGATATGATAGAGCCCATTAGGCTCAGGAAACTGTACACCTGTTGATTGACGGTTGAGAGGCGGGACCAAAGAGCCAGAGCTCAACCCCCGCAAGCACAACTAGGTGAGTACAACTAGGTGAGTACACACACACACACACACACACACACACACACACACACACACACACACACACACACACACACACACTTGTCACCNGAGTTCGGCGCCAGTCATTACAACAGGGCAGCTCCGTCATCAGGGAGTCGCTCAGTTCGGGCTTAAAGGTGTCATACGCTGTGTGGGGATTTATTTACAAGGGCGTGGCTGTGTTGAGTTCGGAGCCCCGCCTCTTATTCTAACTTCCGTCAATCCTTACCATTCGCCTTTCCGCTACCATTGTCCTTTTTTACAAATCCTCTGTCTTCTTCTATTCGCTCTCTCTCTCTCTCTCTCTCTACAATTCTCATCTGTCAATCCTCCTCCACTCTGTTCTATCGCTCAAGGGTTGCAATGCATCCTCAACTATCTTTCGTTCTAATCTAATTATTCATCATATTCTACAATTAGTACGATCCACTAGTTCGTCTCCCTCCTGCCATTCGTCCCCCGGTACAGCTCGTCTTCCCCGGCGGCGTGACAGAGACGAGCTTCCACTCGTTACACAGAAAAATACACAGACAATGTCTCGGTTCATTGTTAACGATACTTAACTGTCCAGAAAACGTTATAACAATTTAGTAGTTGATTCTGGACACCTGGTGTGGCAGTGCAGCTGTCACCTGACCACAGTAGTTGACAGCTCGGAGTGGCCATGATAATCAACAATCAACAGAGACCAAAAGCTAATCAGCACAACCCCCAACGACCATCAGCCAACAAACACAACCCCAGCGACCAATGGCCATCAACAGAACCCCCCCCCTAACAATCAACCAACCAATCTACAAAAAAAGACTTACCTGGTTGATACCCGGTGCCTGGTTGATGGGTTCTGGGAGTTCTTCTACTCCTCAAGCCCGGCCCGAGGCCAGGCTTGACTTGTGAGAGTTTGTGCTTGTGAGACTTACCATAACGCCACAATAACAACCAATGAGAAAGCAGTTTTCACCGAGCCGTGAGATATTTTTTTCATTTATCCCCCGAGAGCATCATCATCGTCATCATCTCCTACACTTGAAAAAAACCTGGTGGCATCCCGCCCACTACAGCCTCCTTCAAACACAGATTACAGTTATCTCCGGCGTGTTTTTAACGCCGGCGGAGAGCGCAACAGGGTGGCTAAAGACCCAGGAAGCTGCACAGTCCCTAAAGGGGGTTCAAGGAAGCTGCACAGTCCCTAAGCGGGTGCTCAGGAAGCTGCACAGTCCCTAAGGGGGTGCTCAGGAAGCTGCACAGTCCCTAAGGGGGTGCTCAGGAAGCTGCACAGTCCCTAAGGGGGTGCTCAGGAAGCTGCACAGTCCCTAAAAGGTGTTCAGGAAGCTGCACAGTCCCTAAAGGGTGTTCAGGAAGCTGCACAGTCCCTAAAGGGTGTTCAGGAAGCTGCACAGTCCCTAAGCGGGTGCTCAGGAAGCTGCACAGTCCCTAAGGGGGTGCTCAGGAAGCTGCACAGTCCCTAAGGGGGTGCTCAGGAAGCTGCACAGTCCCTAAGGGGGTGCTCAGGAAGCTACACAGTCCCTAAGGGGGTGCTGACAGAGGCTCGCCAAAGTTGACTGTCTGCTTGTTTAAGTGTGCGACTTCATTAGTAGCGTCTCTGTGCTGTGGGAGGCTTGGCTATTCGTGTCTATCCGTTGAAACACCACGTACACTGTCCACCCATGTACCTACTGTCCACCCATGTACACTCCCATGTACATGTAGGGAGACTTCCTTCAGTGGAAGGAAGTCTTCCTTCCTTCCTCACCTGAGCCGAGGATTCTCTACTTCTCTCAAATAAAAACAAAAATATTTCTTGAGAATATAATTGTATTTATTTCATGTTTCCATTTTAACTCGTGGGCGAAAATATCACATAACAAATATCACATAATATTTATTTAATTCGATGACGAAAGGTATTTTTGTTTTTAACTGCCTTCAGTACTGGGGGTCCGCGCCCTTGTTTGGGTCCTCCTAGGTAATTCCTCTCGCTCTTGGTTAATGAGGAATTTGATGTCACTAAGCTCTCGCTATTTGGGAGGTCGCTCTTCCAAGTTAATTATCTTAATTTATCGCCGGATTTTTTCGTGGTGGAGGTGGGGGAGGGGGGGGGGGGAAGGCACACACTCTGACTCTTGTGTTATGTGTGTGTGTGTGTCTCTTGGTCTGTGCTTGTCTGTATATATGTATGTGTGTGGTGTTTGTGACTGTATGTGTGTTTCTTTGGCTGTGTTCTTTGCTCTGTGACTGTCTGCCTTCTGTGGTTGTCTGTCTGTGTCTCTTCTTCTGTGAGCGTCTTTGTGTCTCTTGTTGTAACTATCTGTCTGTGTCTCTTCTTCTGTGAGCGTCTAGTATGGCCAGATTCTCCCTCCTCGGCGGCGTCCACACCTGAGGCCAGGGGGCTCCACAGCTCCAGTCACTGTGTCACTCTCATCTCGCCAGAGTGGGCGTTAAAGGCAGTGTGTCTGCATTATCGGGGGTCATAGGAGATAGTAGATACCATAGGAGACAACGGTACCAACCTGCACTACATTGCATGTTGGTACCGTCAGGTTGTGTTGAAGAGACAGCCAATTTCCATCCGCCAGAGATACCCAAGAGACAAACAGTATCACCCCAGACATACCCAGGTCACGACTAATTTCTACCCTGCGTATATACCGAAGAGAAAGCCAATTTCTATCCCCAGAGATACCCAGGAGAGAGAGAGAGCCTATTTCCACTTCCAGAGATACCCAGGAGTCAGCCAATTCCTTCCCCATAGAGATGTCCGAGACACATTAGGGTATCTCTTGGGTATATCTGGGATGGATATTAGCTGTTTCCCGAGTATCTTTGGCGCGGATATTGCTGTTCTGGGTATCTCTGTGGTGGATCTTGGTGTGTTCTCTTGGGGTATCTCTGGGAAAGCACATTCGCTGGGGCCTGGATAACATGCGAATAATTATCATAATTTATGCTGATGACCGAGTAATTCTGACATATAATCATGTAAATTTTAACTTACACACATAATGAAAAATAAACCAACACATTCAAACTTTGGAAAACTAAAAAAAATATTTTTGTTTAATACTATTTTTGAAATAGGCAGCTCCTATTGGCCCATATAAGAGGCAGCTCCTATTTATATCCCAACGAAACTCATCTCTAAACATAAGATCATAAAAATGTATTAGACTACATCAGGGCTGACAAGCTAAGGGGCATGGCAGCTGAGTGGACAGCGCTTCGGATTCGTAGTCTTGTGATTCCAGGTTCGATCCCGGTGGAGGCCGGAAACAAATGGCAGAGTTTCTTTCACCATGATGCACCTGTTCACCTAGCAGTAAATAGATACCTGGGAGTTAGACAGCTGCTATGGGCTGCTTCCTGGGGGATGTGTAACAAAAAGGAGGCCTGGTCGAGGACTGGGCCGCGGGGATGCTAAGCCCCGAAATCATCTGAAGATAACCTCACGAGGGGCCTATTGTGGCCTATTAGGCCTTTGCTATATATATTCTCCCATATTCTTTCACATACATGTCTGACCTACTCTTGAAACAATCCAGCGATCCATGATTTACTCTGTAGTTTATTTCCTATAATAACAATCATGTTTCCAAACTAGTATTTACCCCAGGTCAATCCTGACTCTAAATTTCTCCAATTCATAAACACCTCTTAAGACATTTGACATAACGTACATATTCCTCTGAGCAGGATTATTGCTCTTAATAATAATAAAATAATAATAATAATAATAATAATAATAATAATAGTAATAATAATAGTAATAATAATAATAATAATAATAATAATAATAATAATAGTAATAATAATAATAATAATAATAATAATAATAATAGTAATAATAATAATAATAATAATAATAATAATAATAATAATAGTAATAATAATAATAGTAATAATAATAATAATAATAATAATAATAATAATAATAATAATAATAATAATATAATAATAACGATAATAATGTTTTATATCAAACGACCAGTGTAAAATACCCCACTGAGATGTAGAGATATAATCAGTGTTTACTGAAACATTCCGTCACTTCACACAAACACGATATTATCACTGAATTTCAAAACCAAATAACATGTTGATTAAATTGTCATTAGCAGGTCTCTGGTCCAAAAATATACACGCGATACTTGCTTTAAAGAGAGGTATATATATAAATATATAAAGTTGCTTTCACGGACGATGTTTTTAGAGGTTCATGGTTTGGAAGCCCGTGTGTGTACTCACCTATTTGTACTCACCTATTTGTGCTTGACTAGATATGGACTCCATGCTGGGGCTGCATACTCAAGGATTGGTCTGACGTAGGTGGTATACAAAGTTCTGAATAATTCCTTGCACAAGTGTTTAAATGCCGTTCTTATGTCAGCCAACCTGGCATATGCTGCTGATGTTATCCTCTTGATATGGGCTTCAGGGGACAGGTCTGCTGTGATATCAACCCCCAGGTCTTTCTCTGTCTCTGACTCGTGTAGAATTTCATCTCCCAAATGATACCTGTAACTGGCCTCCTGCTCCCTACACCTATCTTCATTACATTACATTTGCTTGGGTTAAACTCTAACAACCTTTTGTTCGACATTTCTTTAGTTTGTCTAGGTCTTCTTGAAGCCTCAAGCTGTCCTCCTCTGTCTTAATCCTGTGTACTCACCTAGTTGTGCTTGCGGGGGTGAGCTCTGGCTCTTTGGCCCCGCCTCTCAACTGTCAATCAACAGGTGTTCAGGTTCCTGAGCCTATTGGGCTCTATCATATCTACACTTGAAACTGTGTATGGAGTCCTCCACAACCTGTGTGTGTGTGTGTACTCACCTATTTGTACTCACCTATTTGTGCTTGCGGGGGTTGAGCTCTGGCTCTTTGGCCCCGCCTCTCAACTGTCAATCAACTGGTGTACAGATTCCCGAGCCTACTGGGCTCTATCATATCTACACTTGAACTGTGTATGGAGTCAGCCTCCACCACATCACTGCCTAAAGCATTCCATCCGTTAACTACTCTGACACTGAAAAAGTTCCTTCTAACGTCTCTGTGGCTCATGTGGGTACTCAGTTTCCACCTGTGTCCCCTTGTTCGCGTCCCCCCAGTGTTGAATAGTTTGTCCTTGTCTACCCGGTCGATTCCTCTGAGGATTTTGTAGGTTGTGATCATATCTCCCCTTACTCTTCTGTCTTCCAGTGTCGTAAGCGTGCATTTCCGCAGCCTGTGTGTGTGTGTGTGTGTGTGTGTGTGTGTGTGTGTGTGTGTGTGTGTGTGTGTGTGTGTGTGTGTGTGTATTCACTTAGTTGTATTCACTTAGTTGTATTTTACGGGGGTTGGGCTTTGCTCTTTCGGCCCGCCTCTCAACTGTCAATCAACTGTTTACTAACTACACTAACTACTTTTTTTTTTTTTTCCCACACCACACACACACACACACACACCCCAGGAAGCAGCCCGTGACAGCTGACTAACTCCCAGGTACCTATTTACTGCTAGGTAACAGGGGCATTCAGGGTGAAAGAAACTTTGCCCATTTATTTCTGCCGGGTGCGGGAATCGAACCCGCGCCACAGAATTACAAGTCCTGCGCGATATCCACCAGGCTACCTGACCCCTGTGTGTGTGTGTGTGTGTGTGTGTGTGTGTGTGTGTGTGTGTGTGTGTGTGTGTGTGTGTGTGGTGTGTGTGTGTGTGTGTGTGTGTGTGTGTTTTTGTACAGAACTTTGATGTGCATTCTGTGATCTTGTGATCTTTCGTCTTTACATCATGAATCAACGCATCGACGTTGATACAACGTTTTATCGACGGTGATTGAAACGTTGCTAACGGCCCAGAATTCGGAGAGGAAACACTCTATGGACAATCAAACCCATATTTCAGACGTCGCAGGAGTCGTTGTTTATCGCAATATGAGCCAATCGAATTTTATAGACTTGCATGGAGGGCGACTTCAACCCCCTCCCCCCCCCCCTATGACACACACCATGCAATCCCCCTACGACACACCGTGCAATGACAAGTCACCATAGAGAGCTGCAAGATGCTAACAGCAACCAGCTGGTCTCCAACCTTGACCAGAGAGACACACAGACATTCTTAAGGATATAGATATTCATATGGAACCCAGATTGACGAATCGATTGCTTAACTACTATCATTACTATTACCACACTGCTTCCATTAACTACTATTAGGGTTGGCTATCAATTACGAATTCAAAGCAGAAAGATGGGCCGGATATTCACGAATATTAATCCCCAAGGGCCGAGACGAGGGTTCGAACTTACGCCCGAGAGGATCCCAGACGCTGCCAGTAAACATGAATATTGCCACATGTGGAGGTCAGAGTCTGGGTGATGACAACACACCTGCCAAACATCATATGGACAAATGTTGAAATTGCCGGATCAGAATGCAAGAAAGATTCCGAAGCCATGAATAGCATTACACGTCTTAGTGACGGAGCTTCTGCATGGATGCGAATTCCAGAATTCCATTAACCTCATTTCTGACTAGAAACAGGAGGAAAAGGCCATTATCACCTGAACACACACATATACTGGCGTTTACGTCTACCTGGTTGGTGGTCTGATCAACCAGGCTGTGATACATACGTTAGGCTGTGAGCAGGCATACCACTATTGTGAGTAATTGCGTTACTGGAGGCCTATAGGGGGCAACACTGGTGTGGAAAATAGTAGTTACGTGGGCATCCTGTTCTCCCAACTAATAGGTTACGTTTTAGACGTTACGGTCACCCATCGTCTAAAAACGCAATCTACTATATAAAGTAAAGGCTCACAAATATCCCACGTTTTCTATATCTAGGCTGGTTAGGTTAGGGTTGGGTTCGTACGTTTTTTGTTGTTGTTGAGTTAATAGGTTGCATTTTGTACGTTGTGATAAACTGAGATAATGGGCTGGTGGATGACAGGCCGCCGGTTGACATTATTGACGTCCATTTAAACTTGTCAAGAACACAAGTTAACACGTACACGGGTTTGTTTTGTGTCGGGCAATAGGCCTATGAGTCTCCGGAGGGTTATTAAGGCCTCCACAAGACCTTATTGACCAGCCGTCAGGTATACACAAGTCCTGAAAATAATCGCTGACAAAAATTAAACTGTCAGGCGTATATATACGCCAAAATATGCGGTATACATATCAAAATATGCGGTACACATCTCAAAATATGCGGTACACATCTCAAAATATGCGGTACACATCTCAAAATATGCGGTACACATCTCAAAATATGCGGTACACATCTCAAAATATGCGTTACACATCTCAAAATATGCGGTACATATCAAAATATGCGGTATACATATCAAAATATGCGGTATACATATCAAAATATGCGGTATACACATCAAAATATGCGGTACACATCTCAAAATATGTATTACACATCTCAAAATATGTGGTACACATATCAAAATATGTGGTACACATCTCAAAATATGTGGTACACATCTCAAAATATGTGGTACACATCTCAAAATATGCGGTACACGTCTCAAATATGTGGTACACATCTCAAAATATGCGGTATACCCCTTGGGTACGTGGGTATGATGGAGGGGGGGGGGTAAACTTAACCGAGTATGGGTTAACAGGTTTACTGTGACTACCAAGAAACACAGTTCTTGGTTGTTAGGGTTACCGAGAATCCGAATACTTAAGTACTGAACTACTACTTAAACCCACTCAGTTGGTCCTGCTCTCGCCTGGCGACCCAGCGCCGCCAACGCTCAGCCAATCAACGTGCTTGTTCTCTCCCCTTCTCAAGTTGTGATTGGTTCTTCAGCCGTGCTTCGGGTTCGACCTGGGACTTCTCGCTAAATACTGTGCTGGGAACTTTCTACACGCAGTGTTTCACCCTCTCTCTCTCTCTCGCTCTCTCTCTCTCTCTCTGGATACCAAGCCCTCCACTGAGCTTCCGTGCCTGACCTAAGTAAAGCCTTGGCCACTTGGCTGTGTATTACCTCAAGGAGTTATTTTAAGAGCTTTCCGTGAACATCTGAACTTTATAGCTGCTGCCACAAGCAAGAGAGTAGAGTCCTGCACTCCTGGAGTGCACTAGACGAAGTGACCTTTGACCTTTGATGCTGATAACAAGAGAGAGAGAGAGAGAGAGAGAGAGAGAGAGAGAGAGAGAGAGAGAGAGAGAGAGAGAGAGAGAGAGAGAGAGACAGAGACAGAGACAGTGTCTTACACTTCTATACGTGATTGTTTGTCCATATTCTGTTGTTGACACGCAAACTAGGACCCAATTCACAGCTGTACACATAAACACACCATTATATACATAAACACACATGCAAATGTATACCTAAACACACACCCTGAATACACCGACACGTGTATACATACACACAGTGGTATGCTACAGACCATTGTCACGTAGCCGCTGGCAAATGAACATTATGTGAGTATGAAAATACAATTAGACCGCCAGAGTATTTTCTTGGGAACACTTTTGGAAGTGCGCCGCCCCCTGTGTCCGAGGAGGGAGGGGGGGGGGGAAGCCCTTGACTTATACATACGAAATTAAAATGAATGAATGAGCCAAATAATGAATGAATGAATAAATATAATGAGTAAAATAATGAATGAACGAGTAAAATAATGAATTAGGAAAATAATGAAAGAAGAAATGAATAAACGAACGAATGAATCAGTAAACTAATGAATTAAAATAATGAACGTGCACAAAATTAAACTAATAAAGGAATAATAAAGTCGTGAAAACAATACATGTGGCACAGATAAAGAAAATTACCCGTGTGAAGAGTTTAATACATTAACTTTACCTGAACATTTATAAAAAACAACAAAAATATGTCCTTATCAATTGCACTATGAAGATTTTGCTAAAAAAAAAACAGGTGCGCAGTGCAGGGGTTAAGGGTGTTAAAACGCAGTGTGTGTGGGCACGAACTGGCAACCCCCTCACTTCACTAATGACTCATTCACAACACCTCAGTAAATCCCACTAACTAACTCAGAGTACCTAACCGCTGGCATTAGTCAATACAGCTACATAGCCTCGTCACTTGCAGGTCTGCGCTCGATCCCCATATCCCCGGGCATTGTCATCCGTGGCTATAATCAATCAGAGTCACAATATAAGGTTCGGCAAATGTAAAACAAAAAAACGAAAATACTATAAAAAATCGTATTATCGGTCATAAATATGTATTCTAAGGTCAAATCGAACTTTATATATATGTAACATATTATGGTAGACGTATTTGTATATTAAATAATTATATAAATTGAATGTTTTTCTCAGTAAGGTGAGAGGAAGCCTCCGCGTCCAGAATATTTCTCAAGTGTTGAAACTAATGTGACTTGACGCCTTAACAATCTTAAACGAGACACAGCCGAGGGTCACAGACGAGGGTCACAGACGAGGGTCACAGACGAGGGTCACAGACGAGGGTCACAGACGAGGGTCACAGACGAGGGTCATAGACGAGGGTCACAGACGAGGGTCATAGACGAGGGTCACAGACGAGGGTCACAGACGAGGGTCATAGACGAGGGTCACAGACGAGGGTCACAGACGAGGGTCACAGATAAGGGTCACAGACGAGGGCCATAGACGAGGGTCACAGACGAGGGTCACAGACGAGGGTCACAGACAAGGGTCACAGCAACAATAAAAATAAAATCTGTTATGAATATCAGTGATTGTCGTGATACTGGAACCTTAACTCAGACGTATTGTTCTTTTATTAGTAAAGATTCCTGAGTCGTCCTAAAACACACACACACAGACTCTCAACAGCCATAGTTCAGTACCAGGGACCACAGACTCTCAACAGGACCCTGGGTAGCAACATGGAACAACCAACACAAAACATCGACACAATCTAGAACATCTGTTTGTATTGTATTAATTGTATATGTGCAGTTGTGAAGACAGAACATAATGAACTCGTTAAGGTTGACCAAGAATTAAGTGGAATACTGTTTGCGAACCCCTGTGAAATACAAGATTGTATACTATCAGCCAACTGCTTTGGTTTATGAGGAGTGAGTAGAGTACTATCCACCAGAAGCTGTGTTATAGCAGAAGTGGCGGTATACAAGTTTTCAACTGGTGTACTACTCAAGGGATTGGTTGAGTCTTCGCTGTGCAATACAAGGAGTGAGTGGTATACTATCAACCGGCTGGTATACTGCCCCGGGATACCAGAACATCGGCCGGCCAGCGTGGTGTACCAGGAGAGGGAAGACAGTGGTATACAGCAAGTCACCAAGGAGCCGCTGGGGACAAAAAAATGGACCCAGCAAAAATTCTCCAGATCATCACTAACAGCACCTGGATGGGTGAGTGTTGCTATCGTCTGCTGTTTGTTGGTCTGACGCTTGTTGTGTGTATGTGTGTTCTCCTCACATTTGTCTCTCTCTCCTCACACTCTCACACTCTCTCTCTCTGTCTCTCTGTATTGCCTTCGTCTATTTATCTACCCTCCTAGAAACCCTGCTACAAGCGCTCTACCTAAACTGAGTGACTATCCACGCTCCACTAGCCTCCACAAACAAGTAAATACACAACCATACCCCAGCCTCGACCTATCCTCTTGCTCACTCGCGCCTTTGGTGGAAATGTGGAGCGGGTGCACGCATGCTTCAAGTATTCTGTAGTGAAATACACCTCGCAATGCACGCCCCAAAAATATGGCAGAAGATGTCTGTTCAATCTTGCATGATGTACGCTTCTGTGAGACTCGTTCCAGATTCCAGGCTCGGCTAACATATTGTGAGGAATGTACGTGCTTAGTTTCAGGGTGAATCAGTGAGGCCCTGGAAGGAAGACTTATGATTCCAGCACTTGGCTGGAAGCGTTTGGGAAAAGGAAATGAAAAATAGTTTAAAGATTAAAATTCGATTGTGTTAAATACAAAAATATATCGTAATATTGCTACCCTTGTAAAGTGGATTTCTTCTTACAGTTCAACAATAAAAAAAATATTGGAGAAAAGGCAAGAACAGAAAACAAGGTGTACTTACATTGCTGGAAGTAATCCCCATAATACATCGTGCACCTTTGGAGGCCGGGAGTAAGGAAGTGTGATCCCACTCTTGATTAATATATTCTGGAAGGGAAAGAAAAAGAGAGTTTTAGAGACTGGAATCAAATAGGACTGAGAAAGTGGCACGTAATTCCACTCACGACATTAATACCCTCAAGGACTTAAACTCATCATTAAGATTAGCCAAAGATCACCCTCCAGACTCTGGGGTCACCCTCCAGACTCTGGGGTCACCCTTCAGAGTCTAAGGTCACCATCCAGACTCTGGGGTCACCCTCCAGACTCTGGGGTCATCCTTCAGACTCTGGGGTCACCCTTCAGACTCTGGGGTCACACTCCAGACTCTGGGGTCACACTCCAGACTCTGGGGTCACCCTTCAGACTCTGGGGTCACCCTCCAGACTCTGGGGTCACCCTTCAGACTCTGGGGTCACCCTTCAGACTCTAGAATCACCCTTCAGAGTCTGGTGTCACCCTCCAGACTCTGGTGTCACCCTCAAGCCTCTGGGGTCACCCTTCAGACTCTAGAATCACCCTTCAGAGTCTGGTGTCACCCTACAGAGTCTGGGGTCACCCTTCAGACTCTGGGGTCACCCTTCAGACTCTGGGGGTCACCTTCCAGACTCCCAAGTGAGGAATTATCCAGCGTCCGACGAAGTATGGAGCTGTATTTCAACCCAGATGAAGCGCATTGGTCTGGATTACCATCCAGGCTCCAGATTACGACGGAACATCCCTCTGCACGACACTCCAATTCCACACTCGGAAGAGGTATGATGAGCGACAAATATTTCCAGTTTCCAGGACTGAGCTACATAAATCTGTAGCCGCCAAGGGTGCTGGAAACACGCACAAGTAAAGACAAGTAACCTCGTATTCTTCTTTTTTAACAAAAAAAATTGAAGAAAAGAGTTTATATATCCCATTTTATCTGATCGATATAGAGCTGTTTTGGATTTTTATTGGGATGTCATAAAATTCGTTTATTGGATTTGAATTGGCAAAGAAGTATATTTGAATTTTGCGTGAATGGAAACGTTTTAATTTTCGCGCCATAAAGTTGTGACGAGGATTAGGTTTTTTGTTCGTGTCGTCATGTAATATTAGTGTGTGTGTGTGTGTGTGTGTGTGTGTGTGTGTGTGTGTGTGTGTGTGTGTGTGTGTGTGTGTGTGTGTGTGTGTGTGTGTGTGTGTGCGTGTGTTGGCCTGCATGAACGAGTCTTAGCTCTTCGATCCCACTTTTCCAGCCGACGGTCATCTAACCAAATGGTTACCAATCTAAATTTAAATCAAATCTACTTTTCAAACTGTGTGTTAAATTGCCTTGTTTACTACCTATCCGTTTAGTTGTCTCCATTTGATTACCGATATGCTAAAAAAGTAGTTTCCCACATCTCTTTGGTTCAACTGTGTCTCTAGCTTCCCTTTATGTCTTCTAAGTATTTCATATGTCTGTATCATGTCCTCTCTCTCTCTCTCTCCTCTGTTAACGTTGTTAGTTAGGTCCAGCTAGACCAGCATATCTTCATACGTAATTCTGGAACCTCAATATCTTGTAATGTTTTCGTCTATTGTTTTAGAGGTGGGAATTTCTTGATGGTGCTGCATGCTCTTACACTGGTCTCACGCAGGTGGTGTTCTGTGTTCTGAGTACCTGCTTATTGAGGGGGTC
This sequence comes from Procambarus virginalis, assembly GCA_020271785.1. NCBI lineage: Eukaryota > Metazoa > Arthropoda > Malacostraca > Decapoda > Cambaridae > Procambarus > Procambarus virginalis. The sequence goes on from WNGS01007090.1 coordinate 17,801, forward strand.
ATGAATGCTCTTCTGTTATATATAATTTATATGCGCCTCTGGGGTTAAACTAGGCATTAAGTCAACTCCAAGATCTTCCTCTGTGGTTGTTTCAGCATGATTGTTCTCCATTATTGTGAACGGTTTTGCTGATCTATTTCCTATATAAATCAATAAACAAAGGAAATAAAGCCATTTATAAGGCCTTATTTCCTTTGCATAATAAGGCTTTGCATTTGAGGCTTGCTGATGGTGCAAGGCTGGCCAGGAAAATGGCTGCGGGAGACAATGGGCAACACTGGATGCTCTCCAGTATTGGTCGGAAAGATGGTCACTTGACTTCAACTTTCTTAAATGTTGAGGATGTGTTCGACGAAGAAGAAAAAAAAAAGAGACTCAGGGACGGTTGGGCACCATTCCTTTCCCCCGTCCCATCCCAGATCCTTATCCTGACCCTTCCAAGTGTTAAATAGTCGTAATGACTTGATCCCCTTTCCCCTAATAAATATGTGTGTGTAAATCACGAAAATTAACACGTGATGAAAAATGTGACAGTGTCAGACCACGAAGGAAGAATGAAGCAGGAATTTCCTTAAGTACTTTCGTATTTAATAATATATAATATATATAATTATGTACCGAGCTTAACACCGAGCTTGGCACCTGAGGAACACATTAACATAATAATATTTGTGATCAAGGGGAACAAGTTTACTAGTTAAGTGGTTACCACTTACCACGGAGGAAGTTATCAAATAAATCTGTAAATAAAGCCCAACAAGCCTCCAGGACCAGATGAGGTGTTTTGTAAGTTGTTAACATATGAACATGAGAACATGAGCATTTCTGTTGCAAATGCAACAGAATAATGTATGCAAACATAATAATATTGGATTCAGAAAAGAAGTGAATAAATTCTGGTATGGGATTAAGGGCAATAAGTTCTTATTCATAAAGATTCAAGCGAATGTCCGAGTAATCCTTATTAACCAGAAGAAAAAAATAGGCCTTCAGAATATTATATTCCAATTGCGTACGACTGAGTCAATTGTGGAAAGTTGAGAAAACTTAACCTCATCAAGTTGGAAGAAAGAAAACAGGGTGAGACATGATTACAACGTACGAGATATTGAGGGCCATTGTGACAGTGGACAAAGAGGCAATGCTTGAAACGCGAAACTGGTACGACCAGGAGGTAACTACATACACGACAGAGCAGGAGTGTCAAACTACCCTTCTACACGCGGATTAAGTCTCACTTGCTGCTACAGCCACAACTTGATCACCCAATTAACACAGCTTAAGGTTGGCGCTTGAATGTCCACATAGCGAAGAAAGGTGTTTGTAACTGCCACTTCAGAAGACATTAGTGATAAATGGTTCTAAGGTGATCACCAGACGAGTTTCAGATCCCATGTTAGACGTGACAGCTGACCTGAAACAAGCGCCCCGTTTGGACGAGCAATGTCACCAGTCATGTAGAATGGCTCAAGGTAAGTGGAACACTGTAATTATCAGAAGGACTAATGACGAGTGTCGGGTTGTGCAGGAAAGTGGAAAACCTACATGTTGAATGTGTACAGCAGAGGAGGTCAATACAACCTTCGTAGCTGGAATGAAGCGTACCATATACGCACGTAAGGATCAATATACCAGCGATATATTACACACATAAAGTTATGGAGTTCGAGCAATCATTGAAAAAAAGCAGTTTTCAATAAATAATAGATGTTTTCTTCAAGTCAGCGGAGCCGTAGTTATGACAAGTTGCAGTTCACAACTACAACTTGGGTGTTAACAACTCATGAAAAAGTTGTGCCTTCGAAGCCTTTTCATAACGGGATTTTAGAAGAAAACAAAAAAACAAAAACGAAATGCTTGTTGACGGCTTCAAAAGTTATTTGCCCGGTGAAATGGCAAACGTTTACAAGCACAACTCTCTCTCAGCAAACACAGTGGCTGAAACAAACACTGAACTATTTAAGAGAAAAAGTGAAGACCTTTTCTGCATTTTTATTTGTAACGAAAGTACAAACGCAACTCACACAACACAAGTTGCAATATATATACGCGGTGTTGATGAACGAATGCTGCAAGTAACAGCAGAGTTTGTGGCATTGATGCCACTGAAGGATACAAAAGCTGGTTGATGATAGTTTTAAGATTTTGGAAGGAGCGTTGAGGAGACCAAAGCTGTGAGTCTGGCTACACAAACCACTGCAAATGATCGCTATAAAAGCATGTGTGCTTACTAAATTGAAAGGAGGGTGTTATCAGGGGAAAGTGCCAAGCCATTACGACTATATAGCACTGGGAAGGGGTCAGGATAAGGATTTGGGATGGGACGATGGGGAAGGAATGGTGCCTAATCAATTGGGGACGGTCAGGGATTGAACGCCGACCTGCATGAAGGGAGACCATCACTCTACCGTCTAGCCCAAGTGCTTGGGCTAAATTAAAAGAATAAAACTTCTCGTTGCGAACGCCGACCATAAATATCACAAATGCCATTGCATTAGTCACAGAGAAGTGTTGAACAGCGGAACATTTAAGTGGTTAATGTCATGGATGTTGTCATAGAGAAAATGAGCTTTAGCCTCGCACGGTCTTAACTACAGGCAATTCAACTACTTTCGGAAGACAATGTGGGGTCCTCACTGCCTCCATTATCACACTCTTAGCCCACGGCCCTGTCAGCCAGCCTGTGCTGAGGCGCTGTAATCAACTCGAGGCGAAGGAGGAATACAGATTCTTAAGGAATATAAAGAAATTGATGTTGATAACCTGCATCATACGACATGCGGTTATTCATGCTGGACACCACAGACTACTTAAACATCCCAAACACGACGGTGCAGATACAAGAATTTGTTGACAGTTTTATGCCTGTTTCTGACGTTGAGATGAAATTCTTGTTTTTATTTTTTTTTTAGTTTAAAGGAAAGTTGCAAAGTTAATCTTTTACACTTGTTGCCTGACTTTAATACTTGGAGAATGATTTCTCACCTTTCGGAACCCTTCCTCTATGGGTGCTAACGGTGTACCAAAATATGCTTCGTCTGGTGCTTCAGCTGGTGCTTCNTAACACTGTATATTTGTGTGTTGGTGTCAAATAAGCACTCTCCCTCACACTTCACGTGAAGTCCTTCTCCTGCAGTGTCACCAGGTGTCGCACTTTGCATGACTGTTCCCTTCTGTCTAACGTGAATCCCAATAACACAATTTGTAATAACGACGTTTCGGTCCGTCCTGGACCATTCTCAAGTCGATTGTCACGGACCGTTTCGTCAAGTTTCGGACGGACCGAAACGTCGTCGTCCCTTCACCTTCTAGTGTGTGGTCTGGTCAACATACTTCAGCCACGTTATTGTGACTCATCGTCTGCAATTTGTAATAACGACATTAAAGCACATTTCGAGTGCCAGCACTCTTGGTAAAGTGCTCCTGGAAGGCGCTCATATCAATGAAGAATGCGCCCTACAAATATTGTCAGATCTCTTCAAGTTCAAATACAGCTTTAGCTTTTTTCCCTGCCGCTTCAGCTATGCAAGATTCACTCACACAAACGTTAAGAACACAGTTCTCACATCGTGAGACTGCGTCACCTCTACCCTTGTAGCCTGGCCTCTCGAATAACATTTCGACGTCGAAATCTCCAACGATGTGTTCAATAAATCTCCAACGATGTGTTCTATAAATCTCCAACGATGTTTTCTATAAATCTCCAACGATGTGTTCTATAAATCTCCAAGGATGTGTTCTATAAATCTCCAAGGATGTGTTCTATAAATCTCCAAGGATGTGTTCTATAAATCTTCAAGGATGTGTTCAATAAATCTCCAAGGATGTGTTCTATAAATCTCCAAGGATGTGTTCTATAAATCTTCAAGGATGTGTTCTATAAATCTCCAAGGATGTGTTCTATAAATCTCCAAGGATGTGTTCTATAAATCTCCAACGATGTGTTCAATAAATCTCCAAGGATGTGTTCAATAAATCTCCAACGATGTGTTCTATAAATCTCCAAGGATGTGTTCAATAAATCTCCAAGGATGTGTTCAATAAATCTCCAACGATGTGTTCTATAAATCTCCAAGGATGTGTTCAATAAATCTCCAAGGATGTGTTCTATAAATCTCCAACGATGTGTTCAATAAATCTCCAAGGATGTGTTCAATAAATCTCCAACGATGTGTTCAATAAATCTCCAAGGATGTGTTCAATAAATCTCCAAGGATGTGTTCTATAAATCTCCAAGGATGTGTTCAATAAATCTTCAAGGATGTGTTCAATAAATCTTCAAGGATGTGTTCTATAAATCCTAGCGGCTCACAAACATTTCTCTGTTTGGGGTCGAGAGGTGAGGTTAAGTTCGAGCGCTTTAATGCACTGTTTTCTGGTTTTCTCTTTCCCTTCTTATCCTCTTATCCGGGACAGCTCGCCTTCTACTCAAATTATTGATGCAATAGAGAGCACAAAGGTAATCTTCGGATGAGTTTACCTAACCTCACCTCTAAGCTAGTCATTAGTCTCCCTACATAAATTACCATCACACTCTCTCTTTTTAATCGCTACTGCGATATGGCTTCTGCTCCTAGGAGCTTGAAAGTTGAGTATTACCTCCATAGTCCTGTATAACTAGTACAACAGCTTATCCTCAAAGCTACTGTGTGTGTGTATATTGTTTCCCAAACTTGTCACTGTTCCACACTTCTCCAGCCCTTGCTTGCTGTGGCTCAACGTCTTCTGGTTGAGAAGTGTTCTCTCCAGGCGTCTGAGTGTGTGGCACAGTCCCCGGAAGATGGAGAGCCGCCCCAGCCTTCTCTTTCCTCACTTGATTGTCCTCATTTTGACAAAGAATTCGAGGCGTTTTCTCAGACAAAGACTCATCCCTTTCGTGTATATATATACACTCACCTGCTAATATCAACACTATTACTCTCGGTAAATATTTGCAATAACTCCCTGGCTTTTAGATAACGGATTTCGGTTTACCCGCAGCAACCAGACCATTGATGAATGATCAATCAACCCGCATACATCACTGCGGGTTGATGCGTGCGGGTTGAGAGGGGTGGGACAAACTGTCCCACCCTCTCTCAACCCACCATAAAGACCGGGTCTGACTACCAGAGCTGGACAGTCGAAGTCATTAAATTTGTTTTTGTTCCGTTCCTGAGTTCGGCGCCAGTCATTACAACAGGGCAGCTCCGTCATCAGGGAGTCGCTCAGTTCGGGCTTAAAGGTGTCATACGCTGTTGTGGGGATTTACAAGGGCGTGGCTGTGTTGAGTTCGGAGCCCCGCCTCTTATTCTAACTTCCGTCAATCCTTACCATTCGCCTTTCCGCTACCCTTTGTCCTTTTTCTACAAATCGTCTGTCTTCTTCTATTCGCTCTCTCTCTCTCTCTCTCTCTACAATTCATCATCTGTCAATCCTCCTCCACTCTGTTCTATCGCTCAAGGGTTGCAATGCATCCTCGACTATCTTTCGTTCTAATGTAATTATTCATCATATTCTACAATTAGTACGATCCACTAGTTCGTCTCCCTCCTGCCATTCGTCCCCCGGTACAGCTCGTCTTCCCCAGGCGGCGTGACAGAGACGAGCTTCCACTCGTTACACAGAAAAATACACAGACAATGTCTCGGTTCATTGTTAACGATACTTAACTGTCCAGAAACGTTATAACAATTTAGTAGTTGATTCTGGACACCTGGTGTGGCAGTGCAGCTGTCACCTGACCACAGTAGTTGACAGCTCGGAGTGGCCATGATAATCAACAATCAACAGAGACCAAAAGCTAATCAGCACAACCCCCCAACGACCATCAGCCAACAAACACAACCCCAGCGACCAATGGCCATCAACAGAACCCCCCCCCCTAACAATCAACCAACCAATCTACAAAAAAAGACTTACCTGGTTGATACCCGGTGCCTGGTTGATGGGGTTCTGGGAGTTCTTCTACTCCTCAAGCCCGGCCCGAGGCCAGGCTTGACTTGTGAGAGTTTGTGAGCTTGTGAGACTTACCATAACGCCACAATAACAACCAATGAGAAAGCAGTTTTCACCGAGCCGTGAGATATTTTTTTCATTTATCCCCCGAGAGCATCATCATCGTCATCATCTCCTACACTTGAAAAAAACCTGGTGGCATCCCGCCCACTACAGCCTCCTTCAAACACAGATTACAGTTTATCTCCGGCGTGTTTTAACGCCGGCGGAGAGCGCAACAGGTTGGCTAAAGACCCAGGAAGCTGCACAGTCCCTAAAGGGTGTTCAAGGAAGCTGCACAGTCCCTAAGCGGGTGCTCAGGAAGCTGCACAGTCCCTAAGGGGGTGCTCAGGAAGCTGCACAGTCCCTAAGGGGGTGCTCAGGAAGCTGCACAGTCCCTAAGGGGGTGCTCAGGAAGCTGCACAGTCCCTAAAAGGTGTTCAGGAAGCTGCACAGTCCCTAAAGGGTGTTCAGGAAGCTGCACAGTCCCTAAAGGGTGTTCAGGAAGCTGCACAGTCCCTAAGCGGGTGCTCAGGAAGCTGCACAGTCCCTAAGGGGGTGCTCAGGAAGCTGCACAGTCCCTAAGGGGGTGCTCAGGAAGCTGCACAGTCCCTAAGGGGGTGCTCAGGAAGCTACACAGTCCCTAAGGGGGTGCTGACAGAGGCTCGCCAAAGTTGACTGTCTGCTTGTTTAAGTGTGCGACTTCATTAGTAGCGTCTCTGTGCTGTGGGAGGCTTGGCTATTCGTGTCTATCCGTTGAAACACCCACGTACACTGTCCACCCATGTACCTACTGTCCACCCATGTACACTCCCATGTACATGTAGGGAGACTTCCTTCAGTGGAAGGAAGTCTTCCTTCCTTCCTCACCTGAGCCGAGGATTCTCTACTTCTCTCAAATAAAAACAAAAATATTTCTTGAGAATATAATTGTATTTATTTCATGTTTCCATTTTAACTCGTGGGCGAAAATATCACATAACAAATATCACATAATATTTATTTAATTCGATGACGAAAGGTATTTTTGTTTTTAACTGCCTTCAGTACTGGGGGTCCGCGCCCTTGTTTGGGTCCTCCTAGGTAATTCCTCTCGCTCTTGGTTAATGAGGAATTTGATGTCACTAAGCTCTCGCTATTTGGGAGGTCGCTCTTCCAAGTTAATTATCTTAATTTATCGCCGGATTTTTTTCGTGGTGGAGGTGGGAGGGGGGGGGGGGAAGGCACACACTCTGACTCTTGTGTTATGTGTGTGTGTGTCTCTTGGTCTGTGCTTGTCTGTATATATGTATGTGTGTGTGTGTTTGTGACTGTATGTGTGTTTCTTTGGCTGTGTTCTTTGCTCTGTGACTGTCTGCCTTCTGTGGTTGTCTGTCTGTGTCTCTTCTTCTGTGAGCGTCTTTGTGTCTCTTGTTTTGTAACTATCTGTCTGTGTCTCTTCTTCTGTGAGCGTCTTAGTATGGCCAGATTCTCCCTCCCTCGGCGGCGTCCACACCTGAGGCCAGGGGGCTCCACAGCTCCAGTCACTGTGTCACTCTCATCTCGCCAGAGTGGGCGTTAAAGGCAGTGTGTCTGCATTATCGGGGGTCATAGGAGATAGTAGATACCATAGGAGACAACGGTACCAACCTGCACTACATTGCATGTTGGTACCGTCAGGTTGTGTTGAAGAGACAGCCAATTTCCATCCGCCAGAGATACCCAAGAGACAAACAGTATCACCCCAGACATACCCAGGTCACGACTAATTTCTACCCTGCGTATATACCGAAGAGAAAGCCAATTTCTATCCCCCAGAGATACCCAGGAGAGAGAGAGAGCCTATTTCCACTTCCAGAGATACCCAGGAGTCAGCCAATTCCTTCCCCATAGAGATGTCCAGGAGACACATTAGGGTATCTCTTGGGTATATCTGGGATGGATATTAGCTGTTTCCCGAGTATCTTTGGCGCGGATATTGCTGTTCTGGGTATCTCTGTGGTGGATCTTGGTGTGTTCTCTTGGGGTATCTCTGGGAAAGCACATTCGCTGGGGCCTGGATAACATGCGAATAATTATCATAATTTATGCTGATGACCGAGTAATTCTGACATATAATCATGTAAATTTTAACTTACACACATAATGAAAAATAAACCAACACATTCAAACTTTGGAAAACTAAAAAAAATATTTTTGTTTAATACTATTTTTTGAAATAGGCAGCTCCTATTGGCCCATATAAGAGGCAGCTCCTATTTATATCCAACGAAACTCATCTCTAAACATAAGATCATAAAAATGTATTAGACTACATCAGGGCTGACAAGCTAAGGGGCATGGCAGCTGAGTGGACAGCGCTTCGGATTCGTAGTCTTGTGATTCCAGGTTCGATCCCCGGTGGAGGCCGGAAACAAATGGGCAGAGTTTCTTTCACCATGATGCACCTGTTCACCTAGCAGTAAATAGATACCTGGGAGTTAGACAGCTGCTATGGGCTGCTTCCTGGGGGATGTGTAACAAAAAGGAGGCCTGGTCGAGGACTGGGCCGCGGGGATGCTAAGCCCCGAAATCATCTGAAGATAACCTCACGAGGGGCCTATTGTGGCCCCTATTAGGCCTTTGCTATATATATTCTCCCATATTCTTTCACATACATGTCTGACCTACTCTTGAAACAATCCAGCGATCCATGATTTTACTCTGTAGTTTATTTCCTATAATAACAATCATGTTTCCAAACTAGTATTTACCCCAGGTCAATCCTGACTCTAAATTTCTCCAATTCATAAACACCTCTTAAGACATTTGACATAACGTACATATTTCCTCTGAGCAGGATTATTGCTCTTAATAATAATAATAATAATAATAATAATAATAATAATAATAATAATAGTAATAATAATAGTAATAATAATAATAATAATAATAATAATAATAATAATAATAATAATAATAATAATAATAATAATAATAATAATAATAGTAATAATAATAATAATAATAATAATAATAATAATAATAATAGTAATAATAATAATAGTAATAATAATAATAATAATAATAATAATAATAATAATAATATAATAATAATAATAATAATAACGATAATAATGTTTTATATCAAACGACCAGTGTAAAATACCCCACTGAGATGTAGAGATATAATCAGTGTTTACTGAAACATTCCGTCACTTCACACAAACACGATATTATCACTGAATTTCAAAACCAAATAACATGTTGATTAAATTGTCATTAGCAGGTCTCTGGTCCAAAAATATACACGCGATACTTGCTTTAAAGAGAGGTATATATATAAATATATATAAAGTTGCTTTCACGGACGATGTTTTTAGAGGTTCATGGTTTGGAAGCCCGTGTGTGTACTCACCTATTTGTACTCACCTATTTGTGCTTGACTAGATATGGACTCCATGCTGGGGCTGCATACTCAAGGATTGGTCTGACGTAGGTGGTATACAAAGTTCTGAATAATTCCTTGCACAAGTGTTTAAATGCCGTTCTTATGTCAGCCAACCTGGCATATGCTGCTGATGTTATCCTCTTGATATGGGCTTCAGGGGACAGGTCTGCTGTGATATCAACCCCCAGGTCTTTCTCTGTCTCTGACTCGTGTAGAATTTCATCTCCCAAATGATACCTTGTAACTGGCCTCCTGCTCCCTACACCTATCTTCATTACATTACATTTGCTTGGGTTAAACTCTAACAACCTTTTGTTCGACCATTTCTTTAGTTTGTCTAGGTCTTCTTGAAGCCTCAAGCTGTCCTCCTCTGTCTTAATCCTGTGTACTCACCTAGTTGTGCTTGCGGGGGTTGAGCTCTGGCTCTTTGGCCCCGCCTCTCAACTGTCAATCAACAGGTGTTCAGGTTCCTGAGCCTATTGGGCTCTATCATATCTACACTTGAAACTGTGTATGGAGTCATCCTCCACAACCTGTGTGTGTGTGTGTGTACTCACCTATTTGTACTCACCTATTTGTGCTTGCGGGGGTTGAGCTCTGGCTCTTTGGCCCCGCCTCTCAACTGTCAATCAACTGGTGTACAGATTCCCGAGCCTACTGGGCTCTATCATATCTACACTTGAAACTGTGTATGGAGTCAGCCTCCACCACATCACTGCCTAAAGCATTCCATCCGTTAACTACTCTGACACTGAAAAAGTTCCTTCTAACGTCTCTGTGGCTCATGTGGGTACTCAGTTTCCACCTGTGTCCCCTTGTTCGCGTCCCCCCAGTGTTGAATAGTTTGTCCTTGTCTACCCGGTCGATTCCTCTGAGGATTTTGTAGGTTGTGATCATATCTCCCCTTACTCTTCTGTCTTCCAGTGTCGTAAGCGTGCATTTCCCGCAGCCTGTGTGTGTGTGTGTGTGTGTGTGTGTGTGTGTGTGTGTGTGTGTGTGTGTGTGTGTGTGTGTGTGTGTGTATTCACTTAGTTGTATTCACTTAGTTGTATTTTACGGGGGTGGGCTTTGCTCTTTCGGCCCGCCTCTCAACTGTCAATCAACTGTTTACTAACTACACTAACTACTTTTTTTTTTTTTTTTCCCACACCACACACACACACACACACACCCCAGGAAGCAGCCCGTGACAGCTGACTAACTCCCAGGTACCTATTTACTGCTAGGTAACAGGGGCATTCAGGGTGAAAGAAACTTTGCCCATTTATTTCTGCCGGGTGCGGGAATCGAACCCGCGCCACAGAATTACAAGTCCTGCGCGATATCCACCAGGCTACCTGACCCCTGTGTGTGTGTGTGTGTGTGTGTGTGTGTGTGTGTGTGTGTGTGTGTGTGTGTGTGTGTGTGTGTGTGTGTGTGTGTGTGTGTGTGTTTTGTACAGAACTTTGATGTGCATTCTGTGATCTTGTGATCTTTCGTCTTTACATCATGAATCAACGCATCGACGTTGATACAACGTTTTATCGACGGTGATTGAAACGTTGCTAACGGCCCAGAATTCGGAGAGGAAACACTCTATGGACAATCAAACCCATATTTCAGACGTCGCAGGAGTCGTTGTTTATCGCAATATGAGCCAATCGAATTTTATAGACTTGCATGGAGGGCGACTTCAACCCCCTCCCCCCCCCCCTATGACACACACCATGCAATCCCCCTACGACACACCGTGCAATGACAAGTCACCATAGAGAGCTGCAAGATGCTAACAGCAACCAGCTGGTCTCCAACCTTGACCAGAGAGACACACAGACATTCTTAAGGATATAGATATTCATATGGAACCCAGATTGACGAATCGATTGCTTAACTACTATCATTACTATTACCACCACTGCTTCCATTAACTACTATTAGGGTTGGCTATCAATTACGAATTCAAAGCAGAAAGATGGGCCGGATATTCACGAATATTAATCCCCAAGGGCCGAGACGAGGGTTCGAACTTACGCCCGAGAGGATCCCAGACGCTGCCAGTAAACATGAATATTGCCACATGTGGAGGTCAGAGTCTGGGTGATGACAACACACCTGCCAAACATCATATGGACAAATGTTGAAATTGCCGGATCAGAATGCAAGAAAGATTCCGAAGCCATGAATAGCATTACACGTCTTAGTGACGGAGCTTCTGCATGGATGCGAATTCCAGAATTCCATTAACCTCATTTCTGACTAGAAACAGGAGGAAAAGGCCATTATCACCTGAACACACACATATACTGGCGTTTACGTCTACCTGGTTGGTGGTCTGATCAACCAGGCTGTGATACATACGTTAGGCTGTGAGCAGGCATACCACTATTGTGAGTAATTGCGTTACTGGAGGCCTATAGGGGGCAACACTGGTGTGGAAAATAGTAGTTACGTGGGCATCCTGTTCTCCCAACTAATAGGTTACGTTTTAGACGTTACGGTCACCCATCGTCTAAAAACGCAATCTACTATATAAAGTAAAGGCTCACAAATATCCCACGTTTTCTATATCTAGGCTGGTTAGGTTAGGGTTGGGTTCGTACGTTTTTTGTTGTTGTTGAGTTAATAGGTTGCATTTTGTACGTTGTGATAAACTGAGATAATGGGCTGGTGGATGACAGGCCGCCGGTTGACATTATTGACGTCCATTTAAACTTGTCAAGAACACAAGTTAACACGTACACGGGTTTGTTTTGTGTCGGGCAATAGGCCTATGAGTCTCCGGAGGGTTATTAAGGCCTCCACAAGACCTTATTGACCAGCCGTCAGGTATACACAAGTCCTGAAAATAATCGCTGACAAAAATTAAACTGTCAGGCGTATATATACGCCAAAATATGCGGTATACATATCAAAATATGCGGTACACATCTCAAAATATGCGGTACACATCTCAAAATATGCGGTACACATCTCAAAATATGCGGTACACATCTCAAAATATGCGGTACACATCTCAAAATATGCGTTACACATCTCAAAATATGCGGTACATATCAAAATATGCGTATACATATCAAAATATGCGGTATACATATCAAAATATGCGGTATACACATCAAAATATGCGGTACACATCTCAAAATATGTATTACACATCTCAAAATATGTGGTACACATATCAAAATATGTGGTACACATCTCAAAATATGTGGTACACATCTCAAAATATGTGGTACACATCTCAAAATATGCGGTACACGTCTCAAATATGTGGTACACATCTCAAAATATGCGGTATACCCCTTGGGTACGTGGGTATGATGGAGGGGGGGGGGGTAAACTTAACCGAGTATGGGTTAACAGGTTTACTGTGACTACCAAGAAACACAGTTCTTGGTTGTTAGGGTACCGAGAATCCGAATACTTAAGTACTGAACTACTACTTAAACCCACTCAGTTGGTCCTGCTCTCGCCTGGCGACCCAGCGCCGCCAACGCTCAGCCAATCAACGTGCTTGTTCTCTCCCCTTCTCAAGTTGTGATTGGTTCTTCAGCCGTGCTTCGGGTTCGACCTGGGACTTCTCGCTAAATACTGTGCTGGGAACTTTCTACACGCAGTGTTTCACCCTCTCTCTCTCTCTCGCTCTCTCTCTCTCTCTCTGGATACCAAGCCCTCCACTGAGCTTCCGTGCCTGACCTAAGTAAAGCCTTGGCCACTTGGCTGTGTATTACCTCAAGGAGTTATTTTAAGAGCTTTCCGTGAACATCTGAACTTTATAGCTGCTGCCACAAGCAAGAGAGTAGAGTCCTGCACTCCTGGAGTGCACTAGACGAAGTGACCTTTGACCTTTGATGCTGATAACAAGAGAGAGAGAGAGAGAGAGAGAGAGAGAGAGAGAGAGAGAGAGAGGAGAGAGAGAGAGAGAGAGAGAGAGAGAGAGACAGAGACAGAGACAGTGTCTTACACTTCTATACGTGATTGTTTGTCCATATTCTGTTGTTGACACGCAAACTAGGACCCAATTCACAGCTGTACACATAAACACACCATTATATACATAAACACACATGCAAATGTATACCTAAACACACACCCTGAATACACCGACACGTGTATACATACACACAGTGGTATGCTACAGACCATTGTCACGTAGCCGCTGGCAAATGAACATTATGTGAGTATGAAAATACAATTAGACCGCCAGAGTATTTTCTTGGGAACACTTTTGGAAGTGCGCCGCCCCCTGTGTCCGAGGAGGGAGGGGGGGGGGGAAGCCCTTGACTTATACATACGAAATTAAAATGAATGAATGAGCCAAATAATGAATGAATGAATAAATATAATGAGTAAAATAATGAATGAACGAGTAAAATAATGAATTAGGAAAATAATGAAAGAAGAAATGAATAAACGAACGAATGAATCAGTAAACTAATGAATTAAAATAATGAACGTGCACAAAATTAAACTAATAAAGGAATAATAAAGTCGTGAAAACAATACATGTGGCACAGATAAAGAAAATTACCCGTGTGAAGAGTTTAATACATTAACTTTACCTGAACATTTATAAAAAACAACAAAAATATGTCCTTATCAATTGCACTATGAAGATTTTGCTAAAAAAAAAACAGGTGCGCAGTGCAGGGGTTAAGGGTGTTAAAACGCAGTGTGTGTGGGCACGAACTGGCAACCCCCTCACTTCACTAATGACTCATTCACAACACCTCAGTAAATCCCACTAACTAACTCAGAGTACCTAACCGCTGGCATTAGTCAATACAGCTACATAGCCTCGTCACTTGCAGGTCTGCGCTCGATCCCCATATCCCCGGGCATTGTCATCCGTGGCTATAATCAATCAGAGTCACAATATAAGGTTCGGCAAATGTAAAACAAAAAACGAAAATACTATAAAAAATCGTATTATCGGTCATAAATATGTATTCTAAGGTCAAATCGAACTTTATATATATGTAACATATTATGGTAGACGTATTTGTATATTAAATAATTATATAAATTGAATGTTTTTCTCAGTAAGGTGAGAGGAAGCCTCCGCGTCCAGAATATTCTCAAGTGTTGAAACTAATGTGACTTGACGCCTTAACAATCTTAAACGAGACACAGCCGAGGGTCACAGACGAGGGTCACAGACGAGGGTCACAGACGAGGGTCACAGACGAGGGTCACAGACGAGGGTCACAGACGAGGGTCATAGACGAGGGTCACAGACGAGGGTCATAGACGAGGGTCACAGACGAGGGTCACAGACGAGGGTCATAGACGAGGGTCACAGACGAGGGTCACAGACGAGGGTCACAGATAAGGGTCACAGACGAGGGCCATAGACGAGGGTCACAGACGAGGGTCACAGACGAGGGTCACAGACAAGGGTCACAGCAACAATAAAAATAAAATCTGTTATGAATATCAGTGATTGTCGTGATACTGGAACCTTAACTCAGACGTATTGTTCTTTTATTAGTAAAGATTCCTGAGTCGTCCTAAAACACACACACACAGACTCTCAACAGCCATAGTTCAGTACCAGGGACCACAGACTCTCAACAGGACCCTGGGTAGCAACATGGAACAACCAACACAAAACATCGACACAATCTAGAACATCTGTTTGTATTGTATTAATTGTATATGTGCAGTTGTGAAGACAGAACATAATGAACTCGTTAAGGTTGACCAAGAATTAAGTGGAATACTGTTTGCGAACCCCTGTGAAATACAAGATTGTATACTATCAGCCAACTGCTTTGGTTTATGAGGAGTGAGTAGAGTACTATCCACCAGAAGCTGTGTTATAGCAGAAGTGGCGGTATACAAGTTTTCAACTGGTGTACTACTCAAGGGATTGGTTGAGTCTTCGCTGTGCAATACAAGGAGTGAGTGGTATACTATCAACCGGCTGGTATACTGCCCCGGGATACCAGAACATCGGCCGGCCAGCGTGGTGTACCAGGAGAGGGAAGACAGTGGTATACAGCAAGTCACCAAGGAGCCGCTGGGGACAAAAAAATGGACCCAGCAAAAATTCTCCAGATCATCACTAACAGCACCTGGATGGGTGAGTGTTGCTATCGTCTGCTGTTTGTTGGTCTGACGCTTGTTGTGTGTATGTGTGTTCTCCTCACATTTGTCTCTCTCTCCTCACACTCTCACACTCTCTCTCTCTGTCTCTCTGTATTGCCTTCGTCTATTTATCTACCCTCCTAGAAACCCTGCTACAAGCGCTCTACCTAAACTGAGTGACTATCCACGCTCCACTAGCCTCCACAAACAAGTAAATACACAACCATACCCCAGCCTCGACCTATCCTCTTGCTCACTCGCGCCTTTGGTGGAAATGTGGAGCGGGTGCACGCATGCTTCAAGTATTCTGTAGTGAAATACACCTCGCAATGCACGCCCCAAAAATATGGCAGAAGATGTCTGTTCAATCTTGCATGATGTACGCTTCTGTGAGACTCGTTCCAGATTCCAGGCTCGGCTAACATATTGTGAGGAATGTACGTGCTTAGTTTCAGGGTGAATCAGTGAGGCCCTGGAAGGAAGACTTATGATTCCAGCACTTGGCTGGAAGCGTTTGGGAAAAGGAAATGAAAAATAGTTTAAAGATTAAAATTCGATTGTGTTAAATACAAAAATATATCGTAATATTGCTACCCTTGTAAAGTGGATTTCTTCTTACAGTTCAACAATAAAAAAAATATTGGAGAAAAGGCAAGAACAGAAAACAAGGTGTACTTACATTGCTGGAAGTAATCCCCATAATACATCGTGCACCTTTGGAGGCCGGGAGTAAGGAAGTGTGATCCCACTCTTGATTAATATATTCTGGAAGGGAAAGAAAAAGAGAGTTTTAGAGACTGGAATCAAATAGGACTGAGAAAGTGGCACGTAATTCCACTCACGACATTAATACCCTCAAGGACTTAAACTCATCATTAAGATTAGCCAAAGATCACCCTCCAGACTCTGGGGTCACCCTCCAGACTCTGGGGTCACCCTTCAGAGTCTAAGGTCACCATCCAGACTCTGGGGTCACCCTCCAGACTCTGGGGTCATCCTTCAGACTCTGGGGTCACCCTTCAGACTCTGGGGTCACACTCCAGACTCTGGGGTCACACTCCAGACTCTGGGGTCACCCTTCAGACTCTGGGGTCACCCTCCAGACTCTGGGGTCACCCTTCAGACTCTGGGGTCACCCTTCAGACTCTAGAATCACCCTTCAGAGTCTGGTGTCACCCTCCAGACTCTGGTGTCACCCTCAAGCCTCTGGGGTCACCCTTCAGACTCTAGAATCACCCTTCAGAGTCTGGTGTCACCCTACAGAGTCTGGGGTCACCCTTCAGACTCTGGGGTCACCCTTCAGACTCTGGGGGTCACCTTCCAGACTCCCAAGTGAGGAATTATCCAGCGTCCGACGAAGTATGGAGCTGTATTTCAACCCAGATGAAGCGCATTGGTCTGGATTACCATCCAGGCTCCAGATTACGACGGAACATCCCTCTGCACGACACTCCAATTCCACACTCGGAAGAGGTATGATGAGCGACAAATATTTCCAGTTTCCAGGACTGAGCTACATAAATCTGTAGCCGCCAAGGGTGCTGGAAACACGCACAAGTAAAGACAAGTAACCTCGTATTCTTCTTTTTTAACAAAAAAAATGAAGAAAAGAGTTTATATATCCCATTTTATCTGATCGATATAGAGCTGTTTTGGATTTTTATTGGGATGTCATAAAATTCGTTTATTGGATTTGAATTGGCAAAGAAGTATATTTGAATTTTGCGTGAATGGAAACGTTTTAATTTTCGCGCCATAAAGTTGTGACGAGGATTAGGTTTTTTGTTCGTGTCGTCATGTAATATTAGTGTGTGTGTGTGTGTGTGTGTGTGTGTGTGTGTGTGTGTGTGTGTGTGTGTGTGTGTGTGTGTGTGTGTGTGTGTGTGTGTGTGTGTGTGTAATGGTGTATTGTGTGTGTGTGTGTGTGTTGTGCGTGTGTTGGCCTGCATGATCGAGTCTTAGCTCTTCGATCCCACTTTTCCAGCCGACGGTCATCTAACCAAATGGTTCCCAATCTAAATTTAAATCAAATCTACTTTTTGAAACTGTGTGTTAAATTGCCTTGTTTACTACCTATCCTTTAGTTGTCTCCATTTGATTACCGATATGCTAAAAAAGTAGTTTCCCACATCTCTTTGGCTCAACTGTGTCTCTAGCTTCCCCTTATGTCTTCTAAGTATTTCATACGTCTGTATCATGTCCTCTCTCTCTCTCTCCTCTGTTTATTACGTTGTTAGTTAGGTCCAGCTCGACCAGCATATCTTCATACGTAATTCTGAACCTCAGTATTTTGTAATGTTTTCGTCTATTGTTTAGAGGTGGGAATTTCTTGAAGGTGCTGCATGCTCTTACACTGGTCTCATCACGCAGGTGGTGTTCTGTGTCTGAGTACCTGCTTATTGAGGGGGTCATGAATGCTCTTCTGTTATATATAATTTATATATGCGCGTCTGGGGTTAAACTAGGCATAAGTCAACTCCAAGATCTTCCTCTGTGGTTGTTTCAGCATGATTTTCTCCATTATTGTGAACGGTTTGCTGATCTACTTCCTATATAAATCAATAAACAAAGGAAATAAAGCCATTTATAAGGCCTTATTTCCTTTGCATAATAAGGCTTTGCATTTGAGGCTTGCTGATGGTGCAAGGCTGCCAAGAAAATGGCTGCGGGAGACAATGGGCAACACTGGATGCTCTCCAGTGTTGGTCGGAAAGATGATTACTTGACTTCAACTTTCTTAAATGTTGAGGATGTGTTCGATGAAGAAGAAAAAAAAAGAGACTCAGGGACGGTTGGGCACCATTCCTTTCCCCCGTCCCATCCCAGATCCTTATCCTGACCCTTCCAAGTGTTAAATAGTCGTAATGACTTGATCCCCTTTCCCCTAATAAATATGTGTGTGTAAATCACGAAAATTAACACGGGATGAAAAATGTGACAGTGTCAGACCACGAAGGAAGAATTGAAGCAGGAATTTCCTTAAGTACTTTCGTATTTAATAATATATAATATATATAATTATGTACCGAGCTTTAACACCGAGCTTGGCACCTGAGGAACACATTAACATAA
Organism: Procambarus virginalis; assembly: GCA_020271785.1. Lineage (NCBI taxonomy): Eukaryota > Metazoa > Arthropoda > Malacostraca > Decapoda > Cambaridae > Procambarus > Procambarus virginalis. Next base: position 36,327 of record WNGS01007090.1, read on the forward strand.
TAATATTTGTGATCAAGGGGAACAAGTTTACTAGTTAAGTGGTTACCACTTAACCACGGAGGAAGTTATCAAATAAATCTGTAAATAAAGCCCAACAAGCCTCCAGGACCAGATGAGGTGTTTTGTAAGTTGTTAACATATGAACATGAGCTTAGGAAACCCTTGTCTTGCCTTGTATTGTAATCATTAGTCGTGGAGGGTTGCAAATGTGTTGCAGGGTTGCAAATGCAACAGAATAATGTATGCAAACATAATAATATTGGATTCAGAAAAGAAGTGAATAAATTCTGGTATGGGATTAAGGGCAATAAGTCTTATTCATAAAGATTCAAGCGAATGTCCGAGTAATCCTTATTAACCAGGAGAAAAAAATAGGCCTTCAGAATATTATATTCCATTGCGTACGACTGAGTCATTGTGGAAAGTTGAGAAAACTTAACCTCACCAAGTTGGAAGAAAGAAAACAGAGGGAGACATGATTACAACGTACGAGATATTGAGGGCCATTGTGACAGTGGACAAATAGGCAATGCTTGAAACGCGAAATTGTACGACCAGGAGGTGACTACATACACGACAGAGCAGGAGTGTCAAACTACCCTTCTACACGCGGATTAAGTCTCACTTGCTGCTACAGCCACAACTGATCACCCAATTACACAGCTTAAGGTTGGCGCTTGAATGTCCACATAGCGAAGAAAGGTGTTTGTAAATGCCACTTCAGAAGACATTAGTGATAAATGGTTCTAAGGTGATCACCAGACGAGTTTCAGTTCCCATGTTAGACGTGACAGCTGACCTGAAACAAGCGCCCCGTTTGGACCAGCAATGTCACCAGTCATGTAGAATGGCTCAAGGTAAGTGGAACACTGTAATTATCAGAAGGACTAATGACGATGTCGGGTTGTGCAGGAAAGTGGAAAACCTACACGTGAATGTGTACAGCAAGAGGTCAATACAACCTTCGTAGCTGGAATGAAGCTTACCATATACGCACGTAAGGATCAATATACCAGCGATATATTACCACATAAAGTTATGGAGTTCGGGCAATCATTGAAAAAAAGCAGTTTTCAATAAATAATAGATGTTTTTTCTTTCAAGTCAGCGGAGCCGTAGTTATGACAAGTTGCAGTTCACAACTACAACTTGGGTGTTAACAAGGTGAAAAAGTTGTGCCTCGAAGCCTTTTCATAACGGGATTTTAGAAGAAAACAAAAAAACAAAAACGAAATGCTTGTTGACGGCTTCAAAAGTTATTTGCCCGGTGAAATGGCAAACGTTTACAAGCACAACTCTCTCTCAGCAAACACAGTGGCTGAAACAACACCTGAACTATTAAGAGAAAAATGAAGACCTTTTCTGCAATTTTATTTGTAACGAAAGTACAAACGCAACTCACACAACACAAGTTGCAATATATATACGCGGTGTTGATGAACGAATGCTGCAAGTAACAGCAGAGTTTGTGGCGAAGACTTCTCGTTTACTATCTAGCTCCTCTTTTGACCATGTGCTGCTTAGCGGTGGACAATATGCATTTATGATCATTAGTTCATCCTCATGGCAGATCTCTAGTGCTATTATATCACTTCTTGTGGATTGGCAGTCATTATTTCGTTCACCTTTAGGTGTTCTTTCACCAGCACAGCAACGCCACCGCCTTCCTGATTTTTCTGTCCCGTCTCCAAATTGAGTAGCCCCTTGGAATATGACCTCATTTAAAATAACATCTTCAAGTTTTGTCTCCGTGAGTGCAACAATGTCTGGGTGTCTGCAGCTGTATTATATCACTTAACTCCAGTATCTTTGACCTTACTCCATCTATGTTGGTGTATGCAATCTTCAGAACTTGTTCCCCCTCTTCTTATTTTTCACTCCCCTTTTCTCTAATGATTTTGTTGGTTTGCCTTTATGTACCACTTCACTGGTCTGCCTACTCCTATCACTTTGTAGAAAAATAATTGATATCTTCTTCATTCCTGCTCTCATTTAAACGTTTTGCCTCGGCGAGGTTCAGTTCAGCTTCTCTCTATCTTCTTTTGAAAGATCTCGTCTTAACGACCACACTTTCCCATCCTCATCATTACGTATTTTTTAGCATTCCTTAGTATTCTTCCATCTGTTTTGGCACCATTTAGGTGATCCTCAAGGGTCGATCTTTCCCTTTTACATATCGGCCTATTCTCCTGTAGTCGCTCACATTCTCTATGGTTGTAAGACCTTCCACGAGGCCAACAATTTTATCTCTACTTTTTGCTTCTACAGCTCTTTGACCTAGATGTTATCTCCTTTTCTTGCAGCCAAAAATGATCAGGACTTACCTTCGATCAACTGTGTTTTGCACCAACTTCGGTTGGATGCCAATTCTTTCCTCACTTCTAGCCTAATGTTTGTTTTATCCTGGTTGCTGCAGTGTTGGGCTTCCTTTACTGCTTCTTCCAATTTTTCCCTTCTCCTTGGCCACTTGCGCATAAGTGAGTTGCATATCTTTCTTGCACTGTTCTATACCCGTGTAACTTCCTCCATCTGTGCTGACAAAAGCTGTTTCTCTCCTGATGAAATTCCTTACCTAACCTATTGTAGTCATCTATGTTTAAATTTACTTTAACTTCTTCCAAAGCTATTTTTAAGAGTCTATTTTCTTCTTCCCATGGCTTTGCAATTTGTTCCAATTGAATCTTATCCTTGCACAGGTCTTTGACTACACCCTCAAGACATACAACTTTGCTATTCAAATGGTCATTACTTTCTTTCAATTTACTAATTAATTCTACATGAGAGTCACTATAGCATCTAATTTTACCAACTTGTTGTGTAGACTGGTTATCTCAATGCTTTCTTCACTGAATCCAGCAAAATCAAGCTCTGTTGTGTATTTCCTCTTGCCGCCGCGGCCATCTTGAATGTTGTTCTCTGCACTGTAAACACTAGGGGTAACTTTTTCTCATCCAATTTTTCACTTCCCTTGGCACATTCCTGTTATCTCACCTATTTTTCAAAAGCACTATACCTTTATGTTCTCTGGGACACCACTCACTATCGTCATCCTGTACTACAATACTTAGGATTGTTGAAATATGCTGGAGCTCCTCTTGTCTGCCTCTTGGGAAAGAACTTGGAAGACGTGTAATTACCNTCAAGAGAGGTAGCAAGGGAGAGAGAGAGGAGAGCAAGGGAGAGAGAGATCAGAGAGAGCAAAGAGAGAACAGGAGAGAGAGAGAGAGAGAGACCCAGAGAGAGCGAACAAGAGGAGAGAGAGAGCAAGGGAGAGAGAGAGCAAGAGAGCAAAAGAGAGAACAGGAGAGACCCAGAGAGAGCAAACAAGAGAGAGAGAGAGCAAGAGAGAGAGAGCAAGCGAGAGAGAGCAAGAGAGAGAGAGAGAGAGAGAGAGAGAGAGAGAGAGAGCGTGTGTTCCTTGGGATGGGTTGAGAGGTGAGGTAAGGTCAGCTTACGGCAGGTAGAGTGAGGGAGGATTATGGGAGGTTTTTTATAATTTTTCCACGAAATGTGTTAATCAGGGGCGCGTGTGTGTGGGGTGTGGGGTGCGTGTGCGCGTGCGTGCGTGCGTGAGTGTGTCCGTATTTCTCGTAAGCGGTAACTTCTACCCAATGAGCCACGCTGAGATTTTAATGAAATATAATATCCTGAACAAGAATTTGATACTATATTACCTCACACTGTACACCTGATTAATTGACCAGAAAGGCGGGTACCTACCAGATTGTCTCCCGTTCACACAACTAGATGAGTGATGACATATGGTCGATGATGATGCTCCGTCGTCGGCTTCCACTAGGTGATTCACTAAGGTGTTCTTCTATCTACACAAAACTCTGGAGTCAGTCACTGTATCGTTGTGTTGCGGTTCACTAAGTTACTGTATCATTGATCACAATCACCACCCAACAAACACAATCACCAGTCCCACGGCCACGGTGGGTCGACCCAGCTGCCGGTCAGGTCAGGTCGCCTTACGCTGTCCTCCACACTATGCACCGGTGATCCACTAGCTCCACTTTTGATTTCCTCGCACAATCGCTAGCGATATGACTATGCTATGTAGCACCCTGCTAGCTACACACTGCGAGAGGCCAAATACTATGATCTAGCCTCATAATCCTTCAATGTCCCGTGAAATTGACGAATTTCCGCGGACCTCGCTAATCGCGTGTGTCTCCCACCGTCGCTACTGTGCTACTACTGTGCTACTACACACACACACTACTGTGTGTGTGTGTGTGTGTGTGTGTGTGTGTGTGTGTGTGTGTGTGTGTGTGTGTGTGTGTGTGTGTGTGTGTGTGTGTGTGTATTCCCCTAGTTGTGTCTGCGGGGGTTGAACTTTGCTCTTTCGGTCCGCCTCTCAACTGTCAATCAACTGTTTACTAACTACTTTTTTTCCCCACACCACACACACACCAGGAAGCAGCCCGTGACAGCTGACTAACTCCCAGGTGCCTATTTACTGTTGCAGGACTCTATCCACCAGGCTACCAGGCCCCCCATGCCCATCTGTGTGTGTGTGTGTGTGTGGTGTGTGTGTGTGTGTGTGTGTGTGTGTGTGTGTGTGTGTGTGTGTGTGTGGAATCAAACGAGAGATTACAGGAGGTCTTTACAAGTGAACCAGCAGGGAGAGCATGGTTGCAAGATGGAAGGCCAGAATAAGTAGCACTGGATGACACTGGAGAAGGTGTAAAAACACCTCCAGAAAGTAGATGTAACAAAATCAATAGAACCTGACCTAATATCACCATGGCTGTTGACGGCAGAGGTCATTTGACACAAACTACCTAAAAGTTTTAAATAAAACACTTGAGACTGAATTATTGCAAAAAAGGCAAACACAGTCCCAGCTTTCAAAAAAATATAAAATAAAACGGTGAGAGGCAAGAGGAACTAACTTACAAACTAAAGTGTAACTGACAAATATTTCCATTAAAGTGCTAGAAAAGGTTATCAGGTTGAGAATAATATTGAACACCTGTAGAGAGGATAGACTCTGTAAAAAACAAAAAGAATTCAGCATGGATTTAGAAGTGTGTAATGCCTGACAAACTTGACAAAATTCTAGGATAAGACCACTGAAATTAAACGGGACAAAGAAGGCTAAGTAGACTTTATTCTCTTAGATTATCAAACAATTATTTGATGCTGTTCCGCATGGAAGGCCGAAGTGCAAGACGAAGACAAAAGCAGGGATAACGGGGAAGACAGTGAACGGCGAGAGGGTCTACCTGAACCACAGAAAACAGAGAAAACGACATTTAGAGAGTACCTCGGGCCAGATTCACGAAGCAGTTACGCAAGTACTTACGAACGTGTACATCTTTCCTTAATCTTTGACGGCTTTGGTTACATTTATTAAAGAGTTTAAAAGCATGAAAACTTGCCAATCAACTGTTGTTATTGTTACAAACATCCTCCTGGTGATTCCGAGCTCATTAACTGTTTAATAATTATAAACAAAGCCGCCAAAGTTTGAGGAAAGATGTTCACGTTCGTAAGTACTTGCGAAACTGCTTCGTGAATCTGGCCCGAAGTTTCGAGTTGGAGAAACGTAACAGGTGGAGTTCTCAAGAACCGGTCCGGGGGTCCCCTACTGTTCCTAATGTATGTGAATGTATTTTTTCACTCACTCCCTCACACTCGAGGCAGTGAGCTCGTTCATGCCAATATTTACAAACGACGAAAAGCTAACGAGGAACGTAATGACGACTGCAGAACCTTGACAAACTCTAGGAGTGAGCAAACAAATGGTTGCTGGAATTCAGTCCCAACAAGTATAAGGTAATGAAAATGGGAAAGAAAGAAAGAACGAAAGGAGTCCAGGAGGTATTTTCATCAAAATGGAAAGGAAACTATAGGAGACGGGGACAGGAAAAAGATTTGGGATTGGATTTAACTCCAACCTTATCTCAAGAGGCACACATAAACACGGTAAGATCAGCAGCATCTGGAACGCTGAAAACAAATAAAACGTTTTTTAGAAATATAAACAAGGGCTCTTTAAGGGAATCTACACGGACTTTATCGCACCAACAATGGAATATGCAGCACCGGCCTGGAACCCGCACCTTGTGAAGCATAAAACCAAACTGAAAAAAGTACAAAGCCTTGCAACAAGATTTGTACCGAAGTCGGTTAAGTATAAAAATAGGTCAAATAAACTAGACTTTTACAACCCTGGAGTAGGGAAGAAACAGAGTGGGGGGGGGGGACATGATCGTATCATACAAGATACTGAAGGGAATTGGCAAGGTGTACAGGGATTGCCTCTTTAACCGAGAGAAAGTAAGGCGAAAGGACGTAAGTAGAAGCTGGACACCCAAATGAGTCGATGAAATATAAGGAGACACTCTCGCACCCAATACGGCCGAACGACAAATGGAATGTACTGAAAGAAAAAATTCCACCACCCTTCCACCCATCCACCAACCCCCCCTAATGCCCACGACAACAAATATCCCCATCCCAACCACCACCACCACCATCCCCTCCCCTCCCCCTTGTGTGAATTACACTGTGGCTTGTTGAACTGCGAACTCTCGTCCACTGAGGGAGCTCACAATGGACCTTTTTAACGAAGTGGTCGGGATTAATGCCGAACAATTACAGAGCTTTTTCGTTTAATGAAACAGTCCTGCCCCAAGAGCCCCACAGTACTAGGGCAAACATCTATAAATACATTCTCACAAGCTTCTTATTTTACAAGAGTTTTATTTCGCCGCTTCAGGTACTTTTAAAGCGCCGTCCCACGAAGTGGTTCTGTGTGAGGCTGTTTTATAGGTGTATATTTATTCTGAGGCTGTTTTATAGGTGTATAATTTATTCTGAGGCTGTTTTATATGTGTATACTCTATTATGATATATGTTTTATATGTGCATACTTAATTCTTAGGCTG
>WNGS01007091.1:0-12885 GCA_020271785.1 Procambarus virginalis
ATCCCAATTCGACCCTTGAGCCATATTTTGGAGCCGAATTCTGGCTCTCTGCACGAATTCGCAGTTTAAAATTACGAATTTTTATACCGAAAATATGCCAATTACTGAGTGCGGCGATGGGTCACATTTTGCCCAAACCCCTGCAGTTTCAAATATAACACAACATCCCAAATTCGACCCTTGAGCCATATTTTGGAGCCAAATTCTGGCTCTCTGCACTTATTCGCAGTTTGAAATTACGAATTTTTATACCGAAAATATGCCAATTACTGAGAGCGGCGATGGGTCACATTTTGCCCAAACCCCCTTGCCGTTTTCAAAATATCCCAAACATCCCAAATTCGTAGCTTGAGCCATATTTGGGAGCCAAATTCTGGCTCTCTGCACATATTCGCAGTTTGAAATTACGACTTTTTATACCGAAAATATGCCAATTACTGATAACAGCGATGGATCACATTTTTACCAAACCCTCCCTGCAGTTTTCAAAATATCCCAAACATCCCAAATGCGACGTTTGAACCATATTTTGGAGCCAAATTCTGGCTCTCTGCACATATTCGCAGTTTGAAATTACGAATTTTTATACCGAAAATATGCCAATTTGCAATTCATTACGTGTTTGCATCATATTTATTATAAATTTATTGAAATAATATCAATAAACCAAAAAGGCTTGAAAACGCGGAAAAAACGGCAAAATATTGCCTAAATCCTTGATATTTGGATGAAATCTCTTAAAGGTAAAAACGATGAAAAACCTCAAAGTTTTGCTAAATTCGATGATATTATGTACAAAGCACAATGCAAGAAAACTTGCTTAAAAACGCAATATTATGTGAAATTCTGAGATTTGTAGGCCAAATCACATATAGTGGGACAACATGAAGTTGTATCAAAATATTAGTAAATTCGAACAGTTTTACCTAAAATCACTCTAAATTTATCACTCTAAACTTACCTAAAATCAAGGTACAAACTGTTGATTGAAAATCAAATATTAAAGGGTGATTTGCAATTCTTTACGTGTTTGCATCATATTTATCGTAAATTTGATGATTTAATGGCAATAAACCGAAAATGCTTGAAAACGTGTAAAACGGCCAAATATGGCCTAAATCGTTGATATTTGGATGAAATCTCATAAAGGAAACAACGATGAAAAACCTCAAAACATTGCTAAATTTAATGATTTTATGTACAAGGCACAATGCAAAATAACTTGCTTAAAAACGCAATATTATGTGAAATTCTGAGATTTGTGGGCGAAATCACAAATAGAGAAACAACATGAAGTAGTATCAAAATATTAGTAAATTCGAACATTTTTTACCTAAAATCACCCAACATGAAAAACGTGAAAAAGACACTATAATACCAAATTCAAGGATTTTTACTTCAAATCATAGAGCGAGGTTGCGTATTATTTTGATCATTAAAAAGGCATATGAAAACGATGTTTTCAATTCAAATGATAAAAATCAATGTGTTTTCTTTAGAATTACCTAAAATGTTCCTGATTTTCCGTTTATTTCTGAATTCGCAAAACTGCGCCAATCTGGCTGAAACGTCGAAATATGCAATAAAAACAGAAATTCTCTCCTAATCAATATCTAACTCATTATTTAAACGAGGTATAAAAAGTTGATTGAAAATCAAGTATTAAAGGGTAGTTTACAATTAATTACGTGTTTGCATCATTTTTATCGTATTTTTTGCATAAATGACAATAAACCAGAAATGCTTAAAATCGTTGAAAATCGGCAAAATATTGCCTAAATCGTTGATACTTGGTTCATGTCACATAAAGGAAAAATGGATGATAAACGCGAAAATATTGCTAAATTCGATGATTATTAGTACAAATAAAATGCAAGAAAACTAGCTTTAAAACGCAATATTATGCTAAATTCTTAGATTTTTAGGCTAAATCACATTTCGCGAGAAAACATGAGGTTGTATCAAAATATTAGTAAATTCGAACATTACTACCTTAAATGACACATGTTTTCACATGAAAACGTGAAAAGTCACAACATTACCAATTATGTGGATATTTGCTTGAAATCATAAAGCGAGATTTCTTGTTATTTTGATCATATGAAAACGCGTTTTCCAATTCAAATAATAAAAATCAATGTGTTTTCGTTAGAATTAACTGAAATGTTCCTGAATTTCCGTTTATATTACTGAGAGAAAAGGTATTCGTAATACCGCTCTAATCCGGCTGAAACGACGAAATATGCAATAAAAACTGAAAATCTCTCCTAATCTCTCTTGGGGTCACAAGGATCACAAGTCCAGCCGGTCGTCCGTGCGGACAGCACGCTGGACTTGTGATCCTGTGGTCCTGGGTTCGATCCCAGGCTCCGGCGAGAAACAATGGGCAGAGATTCTTTCACTCTATGCCCCTGTTACCTAGCATTAAAATAGGTACCTGGGTGTTAGTCAGCTGTCACGGGCTGCTTCCTGGGGGTGTTTGGGATGTTTGGGATATTTTGAAAACTGCAGGGTGGGTTTGGGCAAAATATGACCCATCGCCGCTTTCAGTAATTGGCATATTTTCGGTATGAAAAGTCGTAATTTCAAACTGCGAATACGTGCAGAGAGCCAGAATTTGGCTCCGAAATATGGTTCAAGGGTCGAATTTGGGATGTTTGTGTAATATTTTAAAACTGCAGTGGGATTTGGGCAAAATTTGACCCATCGCCGCTCTCAGTAATTGGCATATTTTCGGTATAAAAAGTCGTAATTTCAAACGGCGAATACGTGCAGTGAACCAGAATTTGCCTCCAAAATATGGCTCAAGCGTCGAATTTGGGATGTTTGGGATATTTTGAAAACTGCAGGGAGGGTTTGGGTTAAATGATATCCATCGCCGCTTTCAGTAATTGGCATATTTTCGGTACAAAAAGTCTTAATTTAAAACTGCGAATACGTGCAGAGAGCTAGAATTTGGCTCCAAAATATGGCTCAAGGGTCGAATTTGGGTTGTTTGTGATATATTTTAAAACTTCATGGGGGTTTGGGCAAAATGTGACCCATCACCGCTCTCAGTAATTGGCATATTTTCGGTATAAAAAGTCGTAAATTCAAACTGCGAATACGTGCAGAGAGCCAGAATTTGGCTCACAAATATGGCTCAAGCTTCGAATTTGGGATGTTTGGGATATTTTGAAAACTGCAGGGTGGGTTTGGGCAAAATGTGACCCATCGCCGCTCTCAGTAATTGGCATATTTTCGGTATAAAAATTCGTAAATTCAAACTGCGAATACGTGCAGAGAGCCAGAATTTGACTCACAAATATGGCTCAAGCTTCTTATTTGGGATGTTTGGGATATTTTGAAAACTGCAGGGAGGGTTTGTTCAAAATGCGATCCCTCGCTGCTTTCAGTAATTGGCATATTTTCGGTATAAAAGTCGTAATTTCAAACTGCGAATACATGCAGAGAGCCAGAATTTGGTTCCAAAATATGGCTCAAGGGTCAAATTTGGGATGTTTCGGATATTTTTAAACTGCAGGGGGGTTTGGGCAAAATGTGACCCATCACTGTTCTCATTAATTGGCATATTTTCGGTTTAAAAGGTCGTAATTTCAAACTGCGAATACGTGCTGAGAGCCAGAATTTGGCTCCAAAATAGGGTCGAATTGCTCAAGGGTCCAATTTGGGATGTTTGTGATATATTTTAAAACTGCAGGGGGGTTTGGCAAAATGTGACCCATCGCTGCTCTCAGTAATTGGCATATTTACGGTATAAAAAGTCGTAATTTCAAACTGCGAATAAGTGCAGAGAGCCAGAATTTGGCTCCAAAATATGGCTCAATCGTCGAATTTGGAATGTTTAGGATATTTTGAAAACAGCAGGGGTTTGGGCAAAATATGACCCATCGCCGCTCTCAGTAATTGGCATATTTTCGGTATAAAAATTCGTAATTTCAAACTGCGAATACGTGCAGAGAGCCAGAATTTGGCTCCAAAATATGGTTCAAGCGTCGAATTTGGGATGTTTGGGATATTTTGAAAACTGCAGGGAGAGTTAGGACAAAATGCGATCCATCGCTGCTTTCAGTAATTGGCATATTTTCGGTATAAAAAGTCGTAATTTCAAACTGCGAATACGTGCAGAGAGCCAGAATTTGGCTCCAAAATATGGTTCAAGCGTCGAATTTGGGATGTTTGGGATATTTTGAAAACTGCAGGGAGAGTTTGGACAAAATGCGATCCATCGCTGCTTTCAGTAATTGGCACATTTTCGGTATAAAATTCGTAATTTCAAACTGCGAATACGTGCAGAGAGCCAGAATTTGGCTCCGAAATATGGTTCAAGGGTCACATTTGGGATGTGTGTGATATATTTTAAAACTGCAGGGTGGTTTGTGCAAAATGTGACCCATCGCCGCTCTCAGTAATTGGCATATTTTCGGTATAAAAATTCGTACTTTCAAACTGCGAATACGCGCAGAGAGCCAACATTTGGCTCCAAAATACGGCTCAAGCGTCGAATTTGGGATGTTTGGGATATTTTGAAAACTGCAGGGAGGGTTTGGCTAAATGTGATCCATCGCTGCTTTCAGTAATTGGCATATTTTCGGTATAAAAAGTCTTAATTTAAAACTGCGAATACGTGCAGAGAGCCAGAATTTGGCTCCAAAACATGGCTCAAGGGTCGAATTTAGGAAATTTGCAAAATCATCAAATTTTGCAATATTTTGATGTTTTTCATCGTTGTTTCCTTTATGAGATTTCATCCAAATATCAACGATTTAAGCCATATTTTGCCGTTTTTCCACGTGTTCAAGCATTTTCTGTTTATTGCCGTTAATTCATAAAATTTACGATAAATATGAAGCAAACACGTAATGAACTGCAAATTACCCTCGAATATTTGATTTTCAATCAATTATTTGTACCTTGTTAAAATAGTGAGTCAGATATTGATTAAGAGAGATTTTCTGTTTTAATTGCATATTTCGACGTTTCAGCCGGATTAGAGCAGTTTTACGAGTACCTCTTCTCTCAGTAATATAAACAAAAATTCAGAAACATTTTAGTTAATTCTAACGAAAACACATTGATTTTTATCATTTGAATTGGAAACAGCGTTTTCATATGCCTTTTTAATGATCAAAATAATTCACAACCTCGCTCTATGATTTGATGTAAAAGTCCTCGAACTTGGTATTATAGGGACTTTTTTCACGTTTTCATGTAGAGTGATTATAGGTAAAAATGTTCGAATTTACTAATATTTTGATAATACTTCATGTTGTCCCACTATATGTGATTTGGCCTACAAATCTTAGAATTTCACAAAACATTTCATAAGATTTCATCATAAGATGTCATCCAACTATCAACGATTTAGGAAATATTTTGCCGTTTTTTCCGCGTTTTCAGGCATTTTTGGTTTATTGCCATTAATTCATTAACTTACGATAAATAAGATGCAAACTCGTAATGAATTGCAAATTAAAATTAAATACTTGATTCTCAATCAACTATTTGTTCCTCGTTAAAATAGTGGGTCAGATATTGATTAGGAGAGATTTTCTGTTTCATTGCATATTTCGGCGTTTCAGCCGGATTAGAGCGGTTTTACGAATACCTCTTCTCTCATTAATATAAACGGAAATTCAGGAACATTTTAGTTCAATTAATGAAAACACACTGATTTTTATCATTTGAATTGGAAAACGCTTTTTCATAAGATCAAAATAACATGAAATCACACTTAATGATTTCAAGCAAATATCCACGTAATTGGTAATGTTGTGACTTTTTTCACGTTTTCTTGTGAAGACATTTGTCATTTAAGGTAGTAATAATCGAATTTACTACTATTTTGATACAACCTCAGGCTTTCTCGCGAAATGTGATTTAGCCTAAAAATCTAAGAATTTAGCATAAAATTGCGTTTATATGCAAGTTTTCCAGCATTTTATTTGTACTAATAGTCATCGAATTTAGCAATATTTTCACGTTTATTATCCACTTTTACTTTATGAGACTTCAACCAATTATCAAAGATTTGGGCAATATTTTGCCGTTTTTCAAAGATTTTAAGCTCATTTGTTTATTGTCATTTATGCAAAAAATACGATAAATAGGATGCAAACACGTAATTAATTGTAAATTACCCTTTAATACTTGATTTTTAATCAACTTTTTATACCTCGTTAAAATAATGAGTTTGATTAGAGAGATTAGGAGATCAAATTTATTGATTAGGAGAGAATTTCTGTTTTCATTGCATATTTCGACGTTTCAGCCAGATTAGAGCGGTTTTACGAACTAAGAAATATAAACAGAAATTCAGGAACACTTTAGTTTATTCTAAAGAAAACACAATTATTTTTATCATATGAATTTGGAAACATCGTTTTCATATTCATTTTTAATGATCAAAATAATTTTCAATCTCGCTCTATTATTCGAAGTAAAAATCTTCGAATTTAGTATTGTAATGACTTTTTCACGTTTTTCATTTTGGGTGTTTTTAGGTAAAAATGTTCGAATTTACTAATATTTTTGACACTACTTCATGTTATCTCTCTATTTGTGATTTGGCTTACAAATCTCAGAATTTCACATAATATTGCGTTTGTAAGCATGTTTTCTTGCATAGTGCCTTGTACATAAACTCATCAAATTTTGCAATATTTTGAAGTTTTTTCATCGTTGTTTCCTTTATGATATTTCATCCAATATCAACGATTTAGGCCATATTTGGCCTTTTTTCCATGTTTACAGGCATTTTCTGTTTATTGCCATTAATTCATAAAATTTACGATAAATATGATGCAAAGACATAAAGAATTGCAAATTACCCTTAAATATTTGATTTTCAATCAACTATTTGTACCTTGTTAAAATAGTGAGTCAGATATTGATTAAGAGAGATTTTCTGTTTTTATTGCATATTTCGACGTTTCAGCCGGATTAGAGCAGTTTTACGAGTACCTCTTCTCTCAGTAATATAAACAAAAATTCAGAAACATTTTAGTTAATTCTAACGAAAACACATTGATTTTTATCATTTGAATTGGAAACAAAGTTTTCATATGCCTTTTTAATATGCAAAATAATTCGCAACCTCGCTATATGATTTGATGTAAAAATCCTCGAATTTGGTATTATTGTGACTTTTTTAACGTTTTCATGTAGAGTGATTTTAGGTAAAAATGTTCGAATTTACTAATATTTTTATACTACTTCATGTTGTCCCACTATATATGATTTGACCTACAAATCTTAGAATTTTACATATTATTGCGTTTTTAAGAAGTTTTCTTGCATTGTGCATTGTACTTAATATCATCGAATATAGCAATATTTTTTATCCTTGTTTCCTTTTACGAGATTTAAACCAAATGTCAACGATTTATGTAATATTTGGCCGTTTTGCCGCTTTTTCTAGCCTTTTCTGTTTATTGCCATTAATTCAATAAAGTTACGATAAATATGATGCAAACACGTAATTAATTGGAAATTAAAATTAAATACTTGATTTTCAATCAACTATCTGTACCTCGTTAAAATAGTATGATATTGATTAAGAGAGAATTTCTGTTTTTATTGCATATTTCGAAGTTTCAGCCAGATTAGAGCAGTTTTACGAATTCAGAAATAAACGGAAGTTGAGGAACATTTTAGGTAATTCTAAAGAAAACACATTGATTTTTATCATTTGAAATGAAAACATAGTTTTCATATGCCTTTTTAATGATCAAAATAATACGCAACCTCACTCTATGATTTGAAGTAAAAATCCTCGAATTAGGTATTATAGTGACTTTTTTACGTTTTTCATGTAGGGTTATTTTAGGTAAAAATGTTCGAACTTACTAATATTTTGATACTATTGGTAATTTTGGTAAATTTATTGAATTAATGGCAATACAATTCTGAGATTTGTAGGTCAAATCACGTATAGTGGGACAACATGAAGTAGTATCAAAATATTATTAAATTCGAACATTTTTACCTAAAATCACTCTACATGATAAATGTGAAAAACGTCACTATAATACCAAATTCGAGGATTTTTACATAAAATCATAAAGCGAGGTTGTGTATTATTTTGATAATTTAAAAGGCATATGAAAACGTTTTTTCCAATTCAAATGATAAAAATCAATGTGTTTTCTTTAGAATTACCTAAAATGTTCCTGAATTTCCGTTTATATTACCGAAAGAAGAAGTACTCGTAAAACCGCTTTAATCCGGTTGAAACGTCGAAATATGCAATTATAACTGAAAATCTCTCCTAATGATCTTACTCACTATTATAACGAGGTACCAATAGTTGATTTAATATGAAGTATTTAATTTTAATTTGCAATTAATTACGTGTTTGCATCATATTTGTTGTAAATTTATTGAATTAATGGAAATAAACCAAAAAGGCTTGAAAACGCGTAAAAACGGCCAAATATTACCTAAATCTTTGATATTTGGTTTAAAACTCATAAAGAAAACAAGGATGAACAACCACAAAATATTGCTAAATTCGATGATATTAAGTACAAAGCACAATGCATGAAAACTTGCTAAAAAACGCAATATTATGCGAAATTCTGAGATTTGTAGGCTAAATTACATATTGAACGACAAGATGAAGTAGTATCAAAATATAAGTATATTCGAACATTTTTACCTAAAATCAGTCTACATGAAAAACGTGAAAAAGTAACTATAATACCAAATTCGACGATTTTTACATCAAATCAAAGAGCGAGGTTGCGTATTATTTTGATAATTAAAAAGGCATATGAAAACGTTGTTTCCAAGTCAAATAATGAAAATCAATATGTTTTGTTTAGAATTAACTAAAATGTTCCTTAATTTCCGTTTATATTACTGTAGGAAGAGGTACTCGTAAAACCAATTTAATCCGGCGGAAACGCAGAAATATGCACTAAAAACAAAATTTCACTCCTAAACAATACCTATCTCACTATTTTTACTAGGTACAAATAGTTGATTGAAAATCTTGTATTTAAGTTTATTTTGTAATTATTTACGTGTTTGCACGTAAATAATTATCGTAAATTTATTAAATAATATATCGTAAATTTATTGAATTAATGGCAATAAACCGAAAATGATTGAAAACTCGGAAAAACGTCCAAATATTACCTAAATCGTTGATATTTGGTGAAATAATATAAAGGAAACAACGATGAAAAACCTCATGTATTGCTAAATTCGATGATTTTAAGTACAAAGCACAATGCAAGAAAACTTGTTTAAAAACGCATTATTATGTGAAATTCTGTGATTTGTAGTCCAAATCACAAATAGAGAGAAAACATGATGTAGTATCAAAACATTAGTAAATTCGAACATTTTTACCTAAAATCACCCAACATGAAAAACTATAAAAAAGTCACTATAATACCAAATTCGAGGAATTTTACTTCGAATAACAGAGCGAGGTAGCGAATTATTTTGATCATTAAAAATGCATATGAAAACGATGTTTCCAAATTCAAATGATAAAAATCAATGTTTTCTTTAGAATTAACTAAAATGTTCCTGAATTCCGTTTATTTCTGAATTCGTAAAACTGCGCCAATCTGGCTGAAACGTCGAAATATGCAATAAAAACAGAAATTTCTCCTAATCAATATCTAACTCATTATTTAAACGAGGTATAAAAAGTTGATTGAAAATCAAGTATTAAAGGGTAGTTTACAATTAATTACGTGTTTGCATCATATTTATCGTATTTTTTGCATAAATGACAATAAACAAATGAGCTTAAAATCTTTGAAAAACGGCAAAATATTGCCTAAATCGTTGATATTTGGTTGAAGTCTCATAAAGTAAAGTGGAAGATAAACGTGAAAATATTGCTAAATTCGATGACTATTAGTATAAATACAATGCAGGAAAACTTGCTTATAAACGCAATATTATGCTAAATTCTTAGATTTTTAGGCTAAATCACATTTCGCGAGAAAGCCTGAGGTTGTATCAAAATATTAGTAAATTCGATTATTACTACCTTAAATGACAAATGTTTTCACAGAAAACGTGAAAAAAGTCACACATTACCAATTACGTGGATATTGCTTGAAATCATTAAGCGTGATTTCATGTTATTTTGATCTTATGAAAAAGCGTTTTCCAATTCAAATGGTAAAAATCAGTGTGTTTTCATTAATTGAACTAAAATGTTCCTGAATTTCCGTTTATATTAATGAGAGAAGAGGTATTCGTAAAACCGCTCTAATCCGGCTGAAACGCCGAAATATGCAATGAAACAGAAAATCTCTCCTAATCAATATCTGAGCCACTATTTTAACGAGGAACAAATAGTTGATTGAGAATCAAGTATTTAATTTTAATTTGCAATTCATTACGAGTTTGCATCTTATTTATCGTAAGTTTATGAAATAATGGCAATAAACCAAAAGTGCCTGAAAACGCGGAAAAAACGGCAAAATATTTCCTAAATCGTTGATAGTTGGATGACATCTTATGATGAAATCTTATGAAAATGTTTTGTGAAATTCTAAGATTTGTAGGCCAAATCACATATAGTGGGACAACATGAAGTATTATCAAAATATTAGTAAATTCGAACATTTTTACCTATAATCACTCTACATGAAAACGTGAAAAAAGTCCTATTTACCAAGTTCGAGGACTTTTACATCAAATCATAGAGCGAGGTTGTGAATTATTTTGATCATTAAAAGGCATATGAAAACGCTGTTTCCAATTCAAATGATAAAAATCAATTTTTAGAATTTTCGTTAGAATTAACTAAAATGTTTCTGAATTTTTGTTTATATTACTGAGAGAAGAGGTACTCGTAAAACTGCTCTAATCCGGCTGAAACGTCGAAATATGCAATTAAAACAGAAAATCTCTCTTAATCAATATCTGACTCACTATTTTAACAAGGTACAAATAATTGATTGAAAATCAAATATTCGAGGGTAATTTGCAGTTCATTACGTGTTTGCTTCATATTTATCGTGAATTTTATGAAGTAACGGCAATAACAGAAAATGCTTGAACACGTGGAAAAACGGCAAAATATGGCTTAAATCGTTGATATTTGGATGAAATCTCATAAAGGAACACATCAAATATTGCAAAATTCAAAATTTTGCAAATTTCCTAAATTCGAAATTCGACCCTTGAGCCATGTTTTGGAGCCAAATTCTGGCTCTCTGCACGTATTCGCAGTTTTAAATTAGGACTTTTTATACCGAAAATATGCCAATTACTGAAAGCAGCGATGGATCACATTTAGCCCAAACCCTCCCTGCAGTTTTCAAAATATCCCAAACATCCCAAATTCGACGCTTGAGCCGTATTTTGGAGCCAAATGTTTGCGTCACAAATTTGGCTCTCTGCGCGTATTCGCAGTTTGAAAGTACGAATTTTTATACCGAAAATATGCCAATTACTGAGAGGGCGATGGATCACATTTTTGCACAAACCACCCTGCAGTTTTAAAAATATATAACACCATCCCAAATTGGACCCTTGAACCATATTTCGGAGCCAAATTCTGGCTCTCTGCACGTATTCGCAGTTTGAAATTACGAATTTTATACCGAAAATGTGCCAATTACTGAAAGCAGCGATGGATCGCATTTTGTCCAAACTCTCCCTGCAGTTTTCAAAATATCCCAAACATCCCAATTTCGGCGCTTGAACCATATTTTGGAGCCAAATTCTGGCTCTCTGCACGTATTCGCAGTTTGAAATTACGACTTTTTATACCGAAAATATGCCAATTACTGAAAGCAGCGAGGGATCGCATTTTGTCCTAACTCTCCCTGCAGTTTTCAAAATATCCCAAACATCCCAAATTCGACGCTTGAACCATATTTGGAGCCAAATTCTGGCTCTCTGCACGTATTCGCAGTTTGAAATTACGAATTTTTATACCGAAAATATGCCAATTACTGAGAGCGGCGATGGGTCATATTTTGCCCAAACCCCCACTGCTGTTTTCAAATCAGCTCTAATGGCGGTTGAAACGTCGAACATGCAATAAAAACAGGGTTCTCTCATGATCATATATTAC
Organism: Procambarus virginalis; assembly: GCA_020271785.1. Taxonomy (NCBI): domain Eukaryota; kingdom Metazoa; phylum Arthropoda; class Malacostraca; order Decapoda; family Cambaridae; genus Procambarus; species Procambarus virginalis. The sequence continues at coordinate 12,056 of WNGS01007091.1, forward strand.
TCGCTATTTTAACGAGGTACGATTGGTTGATTGAATATATGTAGTGAATTCGTTCACTACATGCAAGAGCGGGGGCTTACTCCGGCCGTTTACCGTTGGAGCTTTCTCTGTGCCAGAACATTGCGGAGACTGGAGGAGATCCAACGGGTAAACGGGGGAGTAACCCCCACTCTCGCATGGGATGTTGGGATATTTTGAAAACTGCAGGGTGGGTTTGGGCAAAATGTGACCCATAGCGCTGTCAGTAATTGCATATTTTCGGTATAAAAATTCGTAATTTCAAACTGCGAATACGTGCAGACAGCCAGAATTGGCTAAAAATATGGCTCAATCGTCGAGTTTGGAATGTTTGTGATATTTTGAAAACCGAAGTTGGGGTTTGGGCAAAATGTGACACATCGCCAGTCTCAGTATTTGGCATATTTTGGTATAAAAAGTCTTAATTCAAACTACGAAACGTGCTGAGAGCCTGAATTGGCTCCAAAAATATGGCTTAAGGGTCGAATTTGGGATGTTTCGGATATTTTGAAAACTGCAGAGGTTTTGGGCAAATGTGACCTATCGCCGCTCTCAGTAATTGGCGTATTTTCGGTATAAAATGTCGTAGTTTCAAACTGCGAATACGTGCTGAGAGCCTGAATTTGGCTCCAAAATATGACTCAAGGGTCGAATTTGGGGATGTTGGTGATATATTTTAAAACTGCAGAGGGGTTTGGGCAAATGTGACCTATCGCCGCTCTCAGTAATTGGAATATTTTCGGTATAAAAAGTAGTAATTTCAAACTGCGAATACGTGCAGAAAGCCAGAATTTGGCTCCAAAATATGGCTC
>WNGS01007091.1:17720-34895 GCA_020271785.1 Procambarus virginalis
GGTTTAAAAGGTCGTAATTTCAAACTGCGAATCGTGCTGAGAGCCAGAATTTGCTCCAAAATAGGGTCGAATTGCTCAAGGGTCCAATTTGGGATGTTTGTGATATATTTTGAAACTGCAGGGGGGGTTTGGCAAAATGTGACCCATCGCTGCTCTCAGTAATTGGCGTATTTACGTATAAAAAGTCGTAATTTCAAACTGCGAATAAGTGCAGAGAGCAAGAATTTGGCTCCAAAATATCGCGCAATCGTCGAATTTGGAATGTTTAGGATATTTTGAAAACAGCAGCGGGGGTTTGGGCAAAATATGACCCATCGCCGCTCTCAGTAATTGGCATATTTTCGGTATAAAAATTCGTAATTTTAAACTGCGAATACGTGCAGAGAGCCAGAATTTGGCTCCAAAATATGGTTGAAGCGTCGAATTTGGGATGGTTGGGATATTTTGAAAACTGCAGGGAGAGTTAGGACAAAATGCGATCCATCGCTGCTTTCAGTAATTGGCATATTTTCGGTATAAAAAGTCGTAATTTCAAAATGCGAATACGTGCAGAGAGCCAGAATTTGGCTCCAAAATATGGTTCAAGCGTCGAATTAGGGATGTTTGGGATATTTTGAAAACTGCAGGGAGAGTTTGGACAAAATGCGATCCATCGCTGCTTTCAGTAATTGGCACATTTTCGGTATAAAATTCGTAATTTCAAACTGCGAATACGTGCAGAGAGCCAGAATTTGGCTCCGAAATATGGTTCAAGGGTCACATTTGGGATGTGTGTGATATATTTTAAAACTGCAGGGTGGTTTGTGCAAAATGTGCCCCATCGCCGCTCTCAGTAATTGGCATATTTTCGGTATAAAAATTCGTACTTTCAAACTGCGAATACGCGCAGAGAGCCAACATTTGGCTCCAAAATACGGCTCAAGCGTCGAATTTGGGATGTTTGGGATATTTTGAAAACTGCAGGGAGGGTTTGGCTAAATGTGATCCATCGCTGCTTTCAGTAATTGGCATATTTTCGGTATAAAAAGTCTTAATTTAAAACTGCGAATACGTGCAGAGAGCCAGAATTTGGCTCCAAAACATGGCTCAAGGGTCGAATTTAGGAAATTTGCAAAATCATCAAATTTTGCAATATTTTGATGTTTTTCATCGTTGTTTCCTTTATGAGATTTCATCCAAATATCAACGATTTAAGCCATATTTTGCCGTTTTTCCACGTGTTCAAGCATTTTCTGTTTATTGCCGTTAATTCATAAAATTTACGATAAATATGAAGCAAACACGTAATGAACTGCAAATTACCCTCGAATATTTGATTTTCAATCAATTATTTGTACCTTGTTAAAATAGTGAGTCAGATATTGATTAAGAGAGATTTTCTGTTTTAATTGCATATTTCGACGTTTCAGCCGGATTAGAGCAGTTTTACGAGTACCTCTTCTCTCAGTAATATAAACAAAAATTCAGAAACATTTTAGTTAATTCTAACGAAAACACATTGATTTTTATCATTTGAATTGGAAACAGCGTTTTCATATGCCTTTTTAATGATCAAAATAATTCACAACCTCGCTCTATGATTTGATGTAAAAGTCCTCGAACTTGGTATTATAGGGACTTTTTTCACGTTTTCATGTAGAGTGATTATAGGTAAAAATGTTCGAATTTACTAATATTTTGATAATACTTCATGTTGTCCCACTATATGTGATTTGGCCTACAAATCTTAGAATTTCACAAAACATTTCATAAGATTTCATCATAAGATGTCATCCAACTATCAACGATTTTGGAAATATTTTGCCGTTTTTCCGCGTTTTCAGGCATTTTTGGTTTATTGCCATTAATTCATTAACTTACGATAAATAAGATGCAAACTCGTAATGAATTGCAAATTAAAATTAAATACTTGATTCTCAATCAACTATTTGTTCCTCGTTAAAATAGTTGGTCAGATATTGATTAGGAGAGATTTTCTGTTTCATTGCATATTTCGGCGTTTCAGCCGGATTAGAGCGGTTTTACGAATACCTCTTCTCTCATTAATATAAACGGAAATTCAGGAACATTTTAGTTCAATTAATGAAAACACACTGATTTTTATCATTTGAATTGGAAAACGCTTTTTCATAAGATCAAAATAACATGAAATCACGCTTAATGATTTCAAGCAAATATCCACGTAATTGGTAATGTTGTGACTTTTTCACGTTTTCTTGTGAAAACATTTGTCATTTAAGGTAGTAATAATCGAATTTACTAATATTTTGATACAACCTCAGGCTTTCTCGCGAAATGTGATTTAGCCTAAAAATCTAAGAATTTAGCATAATATTGCGTTTATAAGCAAGTTTTCCTGCATTTTATTTGTACTAATAGTCATCGAATTTAGCAATATTTTCACGTTTATCATCCACTTTTACTTTATGAGACTTCAACCAAATATCAACGATTTAGGCAATATTTTGCCGTTTTTCAAAGATTTTAAGCTCATTTGTTTATTGTCATTTATGCAAAAAATACGATAAATAGGATGCAAACACGTAATTAATTGTAAATTACCCTTTAATACTTGATTTTCAATCAACTTTTTATACCTCGTTAAAATAATGAGTTAGATATTGATTAGGAGAGAATTTCTGTTTTCATTGCATATTTCGACGTTTCAGCCAGATTAGAGCGGTTTTACGAATTAAGAAATATAAACAGAAATTCAGGAACACTTTAGTTTATTCTAAAGAAAACACAATTATTTTTATCATATGAATTTGGAAACATCGTTTTCATATTCATTTTTAATGATCAAAATAATTCGCAATCTCGCTCTATTATTCGAAGTAAAAATCTTCGAATTTAGTATTATAATGACTTTTTCACGTTTTTCATTTTGGGTGTTTTTAGGTAAAAATGTTCGAATTTACTAATATTTTGACACTACTTCATGTTATCTCTCTATTTGTGATTTGGCTTACAAATCTCAGAATTTCACATAATATTGCGTTTGTAAGCATGTTTTCTTGCATAGTGCCTTGTACATAAAATCATCAAATTTTGCAATATTTTGAAGTTTTTCATCGTTGTTTCCTTTATGATATTTCATCCAATATCAACGATTTAGGCCATATTTGGCCTTTTTTCCATGTTTACAGGCATTTTCTGTTTATTGCCATTAATTCATAAAATTTACGATAAATATGATGCAAAGACATAAAGAATTGCAAATTACCCTTAAATATTTGATTTTCAATCAACTATTTGTACCTTGTTAAAATAGTGAGTCAGATATTGATTAAGAGAGATTTTCTGTTTTTATTGCATATTTCGACGTTTCAGCCGGATTAGAGCAGTTTTACGAGTACCTCTTCTCTCAGTAATATAAACAAAAATTCAGAAACATTTTAGTTAATTCTAACGAAAACACATTGATTTTTATCATTTGAATTGGAAACAACGTTTTCATATGCCTTTTTAATATGCAAAATAATTCGCAACCTCGCTATATGATTTGATGTAAAAATCCTCGAATTTGGTATTATTGTGACTTTTTTAACGTTTTCATGTAGAGTGATTTTAGGTAAAAATGTTCGAATTTACTAATATTTTGATACTACTTCATGTTGTCCCACTATATATGATTTGACCTACAAATCTTAGAATTTTACATATTATTGCGTTTTTAAGAAAGTTTTCTTGCATTGTGCATTGTACTTAATATCATCGAATTTAGCAATATTTTTTTATCCTTGTTTCCTTTATGAGATTTAAACCAAATATCAACGATTTATGTAATATTTGGCCGTTTTGCCGCTTTTTCTAGCCTTTTCTGTTTATTGCCATTAATTCAATAAATTTACGATAAATATGATGCAAACACGTAATTAATTGGAAATTAAAATTAAATACTTGATTTTCAATCAACTATCTGTACCTCGTTAAAATAGTATGATATTGATTAAGAGAGAATTTCTGTTTTTATTGCATATTTCGAAGTTTCAGCCAGATTAGAGCAGTTTTACGAATTCAGAAATAAACGGAAGTTGAGGAACATTTTAGGTAATTCTAAAGAAAACACATTGATTTTTATCATTTGAAATGAAAACATAGTTTTCATATGCCTTTTTAATGATCAAAATAATACGCAACCTCACTCTATGATTTGAAGTAAAAATCCTCGAATTAGGTATTATAGTGACTTTTTTACGTTTTTCATGTAGGGTTATTTTAGGTAAAAATGTTCGAACTTACTAATATTTTGATACTATTGGTAATTTTGGTAAATTTATTGAATTAATGGCAATACAATTCTGAGATTTGTAGGTCAAATCACGTATAGTGGGACAACATGAAGTAGTATCAAAATATTATTAAATTCGAACATTTTTACCTAAAATCACTCTACATGATAAATGTGAAAAACGTCACTATAATACCAAATTCGAGGATTTTTACATAAAATCATAAAGCGAGGTTGTGTATTATTTTGATAATTTAAAAGGCATATGAAAACGTTTTTTCCAATTCAAATGATAAAAATCAATGTGTTTTCTTTAGAATTACCTAAAATGTTCCTGAATTTCCGTTTATATTACCGAAAGAAGAAGTACTCGTAAAACCGCTTTAATCCGGTTGAAACGTCGAAATATGCAATTATAACTGAAAATCTCTCCTAATGATCTTACTCACTATTATAACGAGGTACCAATAGTTGATTTAATATGAAGTATTTAATTTTAATTTGCAATTAATTACGTGTTTGCATCATATTTGTTGTAAATTTATTGAATTAATGGAAATAAACCAAAAAGGCTTGAAAACGCGTAAAAACGGCCAAATATTACCTAAATCTTTGATATTTGGTTTAAAACTCATAAAGAAAACAAGGATGAACAACCACAAAATATTGCTAAATTCGATGATATTAAGTACAAAGCACAATGCATGAAAACTTGCTAAAAAACGCAATATTATGCGAAATTCTGAGATTTGTAGGCTAAATTACATATTGAACGACAAGATGAAGTAGTATCAAAATATAAGTATATTCGAACATTTTTACCTAAAATCAGTCTACATGAAAAACGTGAAAAAGTAACTATAATACCAAATTCGACGATTTTTACATCAAATCAAAGAGCGAGGTTGCGTATTATTTTGATAATTAAAAAGGCATATGAAAACGTTGTTTCCAAGTCAAATAATTAAAATGAATATGTTTTGTTTAGAATTAACTAAAATGTTCCTTAATTTCCGTTTATATTACTGTAGGAAGAGGTACTCGTAAAACCAATTTAATCCGGCGGAAACGCAGAAATATGCACTAAAAACAAAATTTCACTCCTAAACAATACCTATCTCACTATTTTAACTAGGTACAAATAGTTGATTGAAAATCTTGTATTTAAGTTTATTTTGTAATTATTTACGTGTTTGCACGTAAATAATTATCGTAAATTTATTAAATAATATATCGTAAATTTATTGAATTAATGGCAATAAACCGAAAATGATTGAAAACTCGGAAAAACGTCCAAATATTACCTAAATCGTTGATATTTGGTGAAATAATATAAAGGAAACAACGATGAAAAACCTCATGTATTGCTAAATTCGATGATTTTAAGTACAAAGCACAATGCAAGAAAACTTGTTTAAAAACGCATTATTATGAGAAATTCTGTGATTTGTAGTCCAAATCACAAATAGAGAGAAAACATGATGTAGTATCAAAACATTAGTAAATTCGAACATTTTTACCTAAAATCACCCAACATGAAAAACTATAAAAAAGTCACTATAATACCAAATTCGAGGAATTTTACTTCGAATAACAGAGCGAGGTAGCGAATTATTTTGATCATTAAAAATGCATATGAAAACGATGTTTCCAAATTCAAATGATAAAAATCAATGTTTTCTTTAGAATTACCTAAAATGTTCCTGAATTTCCGTTTATTTCTGAATTCGCAAAACTGCGCCAATCTGGCTGAAACGTCGAAATATGCAATAAAAACAGAAATTTTCTCCTAATCAATATCTAACTCATTATTTAAACGAGGTATAAAAAGTTGATTGAAAATCAAGTATTAAAGGGTAGTTTACAATTAATTACGTGTTTGCATCATATTTATCGTATTTTTTGCATAAATGACAATAAACAAATGAGCTTAAAATCTTTGAAAAACGGCAAAATATTGCCTAAATCGTTGATATTTGGTTGAAGTCTCATAAAGTAAAAGTGGAAGATAAACGTGAAAATATTGCTAAATTCGATGACTATTAGTATAAATACAATGCAGGAAAACTTGCTTATAAACGCAATATTATGCTAAATTCTTAGATTTTTAGGCTAAATCACATTTCGCGAGAAAGCCTGAGGTTGTATCAAAATATTAGTAAATTCGATTATTACTACCTTAAATGACAAATGTTTTCACAAGAAAACGTGAAAAAAGTCACAACATTACCAATTACGTGGATATTTGCTTGAAATCATTAAGCGTGATTTCATGTTATTTTGATCTTATGAAAAAGCGTTTTCCAATTCAAATGGTAAAAATCAGTGTGTTTTCATTAATTGAACTAAAATGTTCCTGAATTTCCGTTTATATTAATGAGAGAAGAGGTAATCTCTCCTAATCAATATCTGACCCAAAGAAACGGATGGTAAGTTCGATTGTAAGATTTGTAAAATTTGTAAGTTCGAACATTTTTACCTAAAATCACCCAACATGAAAAACGTGAAAAAGTCACTATAAAACCAAATACAAGGATTTTTGCTTCAAATCATAGAGCGAGGTTGCGTATTATTTTGATCATTAAAAAGGCATATGAAAACGATGTTTTCAATTCAAATGATAAAAATCAATGTGTTTTCTTTAGAATTCCCTAAAATGTTCCTGAATTACGTGTTTGCATCATATTTATCGTATTTTTTTTGCATAAATGACAATAAACCAGAAATGCTTAAAATCGTTGAAAATCGGCAAAATATTGCCTAAATCGTTGATACTTGGTTGACGTCACATAAAGGAAAAACGGATGATAAACGTGAAAATATTGCTAAATTCGATGATTATTAGTACAAATAAAATGCAAGAAAACTAGCTTTAAAACGCAATATTATGATAAATTCTTAGATTTTTAGGCTAAATCACATTTCGCGAGAAAGCATGAGGTTGTATCAAAATATTAGTAAATTCGAATATTACTACCTTAAATGACACATGTTTTCACATGAAAACGTGAAAAAGTCACAACATTACCAATTATGTGGATATTTGCTTGAAATCATTAAGCGAGATTTCGTGTTATTTTGATCATATGAAAAAGGCGTTTTCCAATTCAAATGATAAAAATCAATGTGTTTTCATTAAAATTAACTGAAATGTTCTTGAATTTCCGTTTATATTACTGAGAGAAAAGGTACTCGTAAAACCGCTCTAATCCGGCTGAAACGTCGAAATTTGCAATAAAAACAGAAAATCTCTCCTAATGTCTCTTGGGGAGCCGGTCGTCAGTGCGGACAGCACGCTGGACTTGTGATCCTGTGGTTCTGGGTTCGATCCCAGGCGCCGGCGAGAAACAATGGACAGAGTTTCTTTCACTCTATGCTCCTGTTACCTAGCAGTAAAATAGGTACCTGGGTGTTAGTCAGCTGTCACGGGCTGCTTCCTGAGGGTGGAGGCCTGGTCGAGGACCGGGCCGCGGGGACACTAAAAAGCCACGAAATCATCTCAAGATAACCTCAAGATAATCAATATGTGACTTATTATTTTTAACGAGGTACAAATAGTTGATTGAGAATCAAGTATTTAATTTTAATTTGCAATTGATTACGTGTTTGTATCATATTTACCGTAAATTTAATGATTTAATGGCAATAAACCGAAAATGCTTGAAAACGTGTAAAACGGCCAAATATGGCCTAAATCGTTGATATTTGGATGAAATCTCATAAAGGAAACAACGATGAAAAACCTCAAAATATTGCTAAATTTAATGATTTTATGTACAAGGCACAATGCAAAATAACTTGCTTAAAAACGCAATATTATGTGAAATTCTGAGATTTGGGGGCGAAATCACAAATAGAGAAACAACATGAAGTAGTATCAAAATATTAGTAAGTTCGAACATTTTTACCTAAAATCACCCAACATGAAAAACGTGAAAAAGACACTATAATACCAAATTCAAGGATTTTTACTTTAAATCATAGAGCGAGGTTGCGTATTATTTTGATCATTAAAAAGGCATATGAAAACGATGTTTTCAATTCAAATGATAAAAATCAATGTGTTTTCTTTAGAATTACCTAAAATGTTCCTGAATTTCCGTTTATTTCTGAATTCGCAAAACTGCGCCAATCTGGCTGAAACGTCGATATATGCAATAAAAACAGAAATTCTCTCCTAATCAATATCTAACTCATTATTTAAACGAGGTATAAAAAGTTGAATGAAAATCAAGTATTAAAGGGTAGTTTACAATTAATTTCGTGTTTGCATCATTTTTATCGTATTTTTTGCATAAATGACAATAAACCAGAAATGCTTAAAATCGTTGAAAATCGGCAAAATATTGCCTAAATCGTTGATACTTGGTTGATGTCACATAAAGAAAAATGGATGATAAACGCGAAAATATTGCTAAATTCGATGATTATTAGTACAAATAAAATGCAAGAAAACTAGCTTTAAAACGCAATATTATGCTAAATTCTTAGATTTTTAGGCTAAATCACATTTCGAGAGAAAACATGAGGTTGTATCAAAATATTAGTAAATTCGAATATTATTACCTTAAATGACACATGTTTTCACATGAAAACGTGAAAAGTCACAACATTACCAATTATGTGGATATTTGCTTGAAATCATAAAGCGAGATTTCTTGTTATTTTGATCATATGAAAACGCGTTTTCCAATTCAAATAATAAAAATCATTGTGTTTTCGTTAGAATTAACTGAAATGTTCCTGAATTTCCGTTTATATTACTGAGAGAAAAGGTACTCGTAATACCGCTCTAATCCGGCTGAAACGTCGAAATATGCAATAAAAACAGAAAATCTCTCCTAATCTCTCTTGGGGTCACAAGGATCACAAGTCCAGCCGGTCGTCCGTGCGGACAGCACGCTGGACTTGTGATCCTGTGGTCCTGGGTTCGATCCCAGGCTCCGGCGAGAAACAATGGGCAGAGATTCTTTCACTCTATGCCCCTGTTACCTAGCATTAAAATAGGTACCTGTGTGTTAGTCAGCTGTCACGGGCTGCTTCCTGGGGGTGTTTGGGATGTTTGGGATATTTTGAAGACTGCAGGGTGGGTTCGGGCAAAATATGACCCATCGCCGCTTTCAGTAATTGGCATATTTTCGGTATGAAAAGTCGTAATTTCAAACTGCAAATACGTGCAGAGAGCCAGAGTTTGGCTCCGAAATATGGTTCAAGGGTCGAATTTGGGATGTTTGTGTAATATTTTAAAACTGCAGTGGGATTTGGGCAAAATTTGACCCATCGCCGCTCTCAGTAATTGGCATATTTTCGGTATAAAAAGTCGTAATTTCAAACAGCGAATACGTGCAGTGAACCAGAATTTGACTCCAAAATATGGCTCAAGCGTCGAATTCGGGATGTTTGGATATTTTGAAAACTGCAGGGAGGGTTTGGGTTAAATGATATCCATCGCCGCTTTCAGTAATGGGCATATTTTCGGTACAAAAATTCTTAATTTAAAACTGCGAATACGTGCAGAGAGCTAGAATTTGGCTCCAAAATATGGCTCAAGGGTCGAATTTGGGTCGTTTGTGATATATTTTAAAACTTCATGGGGGTTTGGGCAAAATGTGACCCATCACCGCTCTCAGTAATTGGCATATTTTCGGTATAAAAAGTCGTAATTTCAAACTGCGAATATGTGCAGAGAGCCAGAATTTGGCTCCAAAATATGGCTCAAGCTTCGAATTTGGGATGTTTGGGATATTTTGAAAACTGCAGAGTGGGTTTGTGCAAAATGTTACCCATCGCCGCTCTCAGTAATTGGCATATTTTCGGTATAAAAATTCGTAAATTCAAACTGCGAANCGTGCAGAGAGCCAGAATTTGACTCACAAATGGCTCAAGCTTCTTTTTGGGATGTTTGGGATATTTGAAAACTGCAGGGGTTTTTTCAAAATGCGATCCCTCGCTGCTTTCAGTAATTGGCATATTTTCGGTATAAAAGTCGTAATTTCAAACTGCGAATACATGCAGAGAGCCAGAATTTGGTTCCAAAATATGGCTCAAGGGTCAAATTTGGGATGTTTCGGATATTTTTAAACTGCAGGGGGGTTTGGGCAAAATGTGACCCATCACTGTTCTCATTAATTGGCATATTTTCGGTTTAAAAGGTCGTAATTTCAAACTGCGAATACGTGCTGAGAGCCAGAATTTGGCTCCAAAATAGGTCGAATTGCTCAAGGCTCCAATTTGGGATGTTTTTGTGATATTTTAAAACTGCAGGGGGGTTTGGCAAAATGTGACCCATCGCTGCTCTCAGTAATTGGCATATTTACGGTATAAAAAGTCGTAATTTCAAACTGCGAATAAGTGCAGAGAGCCAGAATTTGGCTCCAAAATATGGCGCAATCGTCGAATTTGGAATGTTTAGGATATTTTGAAAACAGCAGCGGGGGTTTGGGCAAAATATGACCCATCGCCGCTCTCAGTAATTGGCATATTTTCGGTATAAAAATTCGTAATTTCAAACTGCGAATACGTGCAGAGAGCCAGAATTTGGCTCCAAAATATGGTTGAAGCGTCGAATTTGGGATGGTTGGGATATTTTGAAAACTGCAGGGAGAGTTAGGACAAAATGCGATCCATCGCTGCTTTCAGTAATTGGCATATTTTCGGTATAAAAAGTCGTAATTTCAAACTGCGAATACGTGCAGAGAGCCAGAATTTGGCTCCAAAATATGGTTCAAGCGCCGAATTTGGGATGTTTGGGATAATTTGAAAACTGCAGGGAGAGTTTGGACAAAATGCGATCCATCGCTGCTTTAAGTAATTGACACATTTTCGGTATAAAATTCGTAATTTCAAACTGCGAATACGTGCAGAGAGCCAGAATTTGGCTCCGAAATATGGTTCAAGGGTCACATTTGGGATGTGTGTGATATATTTTAAAACTGCAGGGTGGTTTGTGCAAAATGTGACCCATCGCCGCTCTCAGTAATTGGCATATTTTCGGTATAAAAATTCGTACTTTCAAACTGCAAATACGCGCAGAGAGCCAACATTTGGCTCCAAAATACGGCTCAAGCGTCGAATTTGGGATGTTTGGGATATTTTGAAAACTGCAGGGAGGGTTTGGGCTAAATGTGATCCATCGCTGCTTTCAGTAATTGGCATATTTTCGGTATAAAAAGTCCTAATTTAAAACTGCGAATACGCGCAGAGAGCCAGAATTTGGCTCCAAAACATGGCTCAAGGATCGAATTTAGGAAATTTGCAAAATCATCAAATTTTGCAATATTTTGATGTTTTTCATCGTTGTTTCCTTTATGAGATTTCATCCAAATATCAACGATTTAAGCCATATTTTGCCGTTTTTCCACGTGTTCAAGGATTTTCTGTTTATTGCCGTTAATTCATAAAATTTACGATAAATATGAAGCAAACACGTAATGAACTGCAAATTACCCTCAAATATTTGATTTTCAATCAATTATTTGTACCTTGTTAAAATAGTGAGTCAGATATTGATTAAGAGAAATTTTCTGTTTTAATTGCATATTTCGACGTTTCAGCCGGATTAGAGCAGTTTTACGAGTACCTCTTCTCTCAGTAATATTAACAAAAATTCAGAAACATTTTAGTTAATTCTAACGAAAACACATTGATTTTTATCATTTGAATTGGAAACAGCGTTTTCATATGCCTTTTTAATGATCAAAATAATTCACAACCTCGCTCTATGATTTGATGTAAAAGTCCTCGAACTTGGTATTATAGGGACTTTTTTCACGTTTTCATGTAGAGTGATTATAGGTAAAAATGTTCGAATTTACTAATATTTTGATAATACTTCATGTTGTCCCACTATATGTGATTTGGCCTACAAATCTTAGAATTTCACAAAACATTTCATAAGATTTCATCATAAGATGTCAACCAACTATCAACGATTTAGGAAATATTTTGCCGTTTTTCCGCGTTTTCAGGCATTTTTGGTTTATTGCCATTAATTCATTAACTTTCGATAAATAAGATGCAAACTCGTAATGAATTGCAAATTAAAATTAAATACTTTTTTTCTCAATCAACTATTTGTTCCTCGTTAAAATAGTGGGTCAGATATTGATTAGGAGAGATTTTCTGTTTCATTGCATATTTCGGCGTTTCAGCCGGATTAGAGCGGTTTTACGAATACTTCTTCTCTCATTAATATAAATGGAAATTCAGGAACATTTTAGTTCAATTAATGAAAACACACTGATTTTTACCATTTGAATTGGAAAACGCTTTTTCATAAGATCAAAATAACATGAAATCACGCTTAATGATTTCAAGCAAATATCCACGTAATTGGTAATGTTGTGACTTTTTTCACGTTTTCTTGTGAAAACATTTGTCATTTAAGGTAGTAATAATCGAATTTACTAATATTTTGATACAACCTCAGGCTTTCTCGCGAAATGTGATTTAGCCTAAAAATCTAAGAATTTAGCATAATATTGCGTTTATAAGCAAGTTTTCCTGCATTTTATTTGTACTAATAGTCATCGAATTTAGCAATATTTTCACGTTTATCATCCACTTTTACTTTATGAGACTTCAACCAAATATCAACGATTTAGGCAATATTTTGCCGTTTTTCAAAGATTTTAAGCTCATTTGTTTATTGTCATTTATGCAAAAAATACGATAAATAGGATGCAAACACGTAATTAATTGTAAATTACCCTTTAATACTTGATTTTCAATCAACTTTTTATACCTCGTTAAAATAATGAGTTAGATATTGATTAGGAGAGAATTTCTGTTTTCATTGCATATTTCGACGTTTCAGCCAGATTAGAGCGGTTTTACGAATTAGGAAATATAAACAGAAATTCAGGAACACTTTAGTTTATTCTAAAGAAAACACAATTATTTTTATCATATGAATTTGGAAACATCGTTTTCATATTCATTTTTAATGATCAAAATAATTCGCAATCTCGCTCTATTATTCGAAATAAAAATCTTCGAATTTAGTATTATAATGACTTTTTCACGTTTTTCATTTTGGGTGTTTTTAGGTAAAAATGTTCTAATTTACTAATTTTTTGACACTACTTCATGTTATCTCTCTATTTGTGATTTGGCTTACAAATCTCAGAATTTCACATAATATTGCGTTTGTAAGCATGTTTTCTTGCATAGTGCCTTGTACATAAAATCATCAAATTTTGCAATATTTTGAAGTTTTTCATCGTTGTTTCCTTTATGATATTTCATCCAATATCAACGATTTAGGCCATATTTGACCTTTTTTCCATGTTTACAGGCATTTTCTGTTTATTGCCATTAATTCATAAAACTTACGATAAATATGATGCAAAGACATAAAGAATTGCAAATTACCCTTAAATATTTGATTTTCAATCAACTATTTGTACCTTGTTAAAATAGTGAGTCAGATATTGATTAAGAGAGATTTTCTGTTTTTATTGCATATTTCGACGTTTCAGCCGGATTAGAGCAGTTTTACGAGTACCTCTTCTCTCAGTAATATAAACAAAAATTCAGAAACATTTTAGTTAATTCTAACGAAAACACATTGATTTTTATCATTTGAATTGGAAACAACGTTTTCATATGCCTTTTTAATATGCAAAATAATTCGCAACCTCGCTATATGATTTGATGTAAAAATCCTCGAATTTGGTATTATTGTGTCTTTTTTAACGTTTTCACGTAGAGTGATTTTAGGTAAAAATGTTCGAATTACTAATATTTTGATACTACTTCATGTTGTCCCACTATATATGATTTGACCTACAAATCTTAGAATTTTACATATTATTGCGTTTTTAAGAAAGTTTTCTTGCATTGTGCATTGTACTTAATATCATCGAATTTAGCAATATTTTTTTATCCTTGTTTCCTTTTACGAGATTTAAACCAAATGTCAACGAATTATGTAATATTTGGCCGTTTTGCCGCTTTTTCTAGCCTTTTCTGTTTATTGCCATTAATTCAATAAATTTACGATAAATATGATGCAAACACGTAATTAATTGGAAATTAAAATTAAATACTTGATTTTCAATCAACTATCTGTACCTCGTTAAAATAGTATGATATTGATTAAGAGAGAATTTCTGTTTTTATTGCATATTTCGAAGTTTCAGCCAGATTAGAGCAGTTTTACGAATTCAGAAATAAACGGAAGTTGAGGAACATTTTAGGTAATTCTAAAGAAAACACATTGATTTTTATCATTTGAAATGAAAACATAGTTTTCATATGCCTTTTTAACGATCAAAATAATACGCAACCTCACTCTATGATTTGAAGTAAAAATCCTCGAATTAGGTATTATAGTGACTTTTTTACGTTTTTCATGTAGGGTTATTTTAGGTAAAAATGTTCGAACTTACTAATATTTTGATACTATTGGTAATTTTGGTAAATTTATTGAATTAATGGCAATACAATTCTGAGATTTGTAGGTCAAATCACGTATAGTGGGACAACATGAAGTAGTATCAAAATATTATTAAATTCGAACATTTTTACCTAAAATCACTCTACATGATAAATGTGAAAAACGTCACTATAATACCAAATTCGAGGATTTTTACATAAAATCATAAAGCGAGGTTGTGTATTATTTTGATAATTTAAAAGGCATATGAAAACGTTTTTTCCAATTCAAATGATAAAAATCAATGTGTTTTCTTTAGAATTACCTAAAATGTTCCTGAATTTCCGTTTATATTACCGAAAGAAGAAGTACTCGTAAAACCGCTTTAATCCGGTTGAAACGTCGAAATATGCAATTATAACTGAAAATCTCTCCTAATGATCTTACTCACTATTATAACGAGGTACCAATAGTTGATTTAATATGAAGTATTTAATTTTAATTTGCAATTAATTACGTGTTTGCATCATATTTGTTGTAAATTTATTGAATTAATGGAAATAAACCAAAAAGGCTTGAAAACGCGTAAAAACGGCCAAATATTACCTAAATCTTTGATATTTGGTTTAAAACTCATAAAGAAAACAAGGATGAACAACCACAAAATATTGCTAAATTCGATGATATTAAGTACAATATAAAATAATACAAATAAAATAGTACAATAAACGCAATATTATGTGAAATTCTGAGATTTGGGGGCGAAATCACAAATAGAGAAACAACATGAAGTAGTATCAAAATATTAGTAAGTTCGAACATTTTTACCTAAAATCACCCAACATGAAAAAACGTGAAAAAGACACTATAATACCAAATTCAAGGATTTTTACTTTAAATCATAGAGCGAGGTTGCGTATTATTTTGATCATTAAAAAGGCAAATGAAAACGATGTTTTCAATTCAAATGATAAAAATCAATGTGTTTTCTTTAGAATTACCTAAAATGTTCCTGAATTTCCGTTTATTTCTGAATTCGCAAAACTGCGCCAATCTGGCTGAAACGTCGAAATATGCAATAAAAACAGAAATTCTCTCCTAATCAATATCTAACTCATTATTTAAACGAGGTATAAAAAGTTGATTGAAAATCAAGTATTAAAGGGGTAGTTTACAATTAATTACGTGTTTGCATCATTTTTATCGTATTTTTTGCATAAATGACAATAAACCAGAAATGCTTAAAATCGTTGAAAATCGGCAAAATATTGCCTAAATCGTTGATACTTGGTTGATGTCACATAAAGGAAAAATGGATGATAAACGCGAAAATATTGCTAAATTCGATGATTATTAGTACAAATAAAATGCAAGAAAACTAGCTTTAAAACGCAATATTATGCTAAATTCTTAGATTTTTAGGCTAAATCACATTTCGCGAGAAAACATGAGGTTGTATCAAAATATTAGTAAATTCGAATATTATTACCTTAAATGACACATGTTTTCACATGAAAACGTGAAAAGTCACAACATTACCAATTATGTGGATATTTGCTTGAAATCATAAAGCGAGATTTCTTGTTATTTTGATCATATGAAAACGCGTTTTCCAATTCAAATAATAAAAATCAATGTGTTTTCGTTAGAATTAACTGAAATGTTCCTGAATTTCCGTTTATATTACTGAGAGAAAAGGTACTCGTAATACCGCTCTAATCCGGCTGAAACGTCGAAATATGCAATAAAAACAGAAAATCTCTCCTAATCTCTCTTGGGGTCACAAGGATCACAAGTCCAGCCGGTCGTCCGTGCGGACAGCACGCTGGACTTGTGATCCTGTGGTCCTGGGTTCGATCCCAGGCTCCGGCGAGAAACAATGGGCAGAGATTCTTTCACTCTATGCCCCTGTTACCTAGCATTAAAATAGGTACCTGGGTGTTAGTCAGCTGTCACGGGCTGCTTCCTGGGGGTGTTTGGGATGTTTGGGATATTTTGAAGACTGCAGGGTGGGTTCGGGCAAATATGACCCATCGCCGCTTTCAGTAATTGGCATATTTTCGGTATGAAAAGTCGTAATTTCAAACTGCAAATACGTGCAGAGAGCCAGAGTTTGGCTCCGAAATATGGTTCAAGGGTCGAATTTGGGATGTTTGTGTAATATTTTAAAACTGCAGTGGGATTTGGGCAAAATTTGACCCATCGCCGCTCTCAGTAATTGGCATATTTTCGGTATAAAAAGTCGTAATTTCAAACAGCGAATACGTGCAGTGAACCAGAATTTGACTCCAAAATATGGCTCAAGCGTCGAATTCGGGATGTTTGGGATATTTTGAAAACTGCAGGGAGGGTTTGGGTTAAATGATATCCATCGCCGCTTTCAGTAATTGGCATATTTTCGGTACAAAAATTCTAATTTAAAACTGCGAATACGTGCAGAGAGCTAGAATTTGGCTCCAAAATATGGCTCAAGGGTCGAATTTGGGTCGTTTGTGATATATTTTAAAACTTCATGGGGGTTTGGGCAAATGTGACCCATCACCGCTCTCAGTAATTGGCATAT
>WNGS01007093.1:0-10984 GCA_020271785.1 Procambarus virginalis
ACAGTGAGGCGTCACAGGCAGCCAAATGCCTTCAACAAGTGAGGCGCCACAGGCAAGCCAAGCGCCTTCAAGTGAGTCACAGCAAGCCCTTCAACAGTGAGGCATTACAGGCAAGCCAAGCGCCTTCAACAAGTGAGGAGTCACAGGCTAGCCAAGCGCCTTCAACAAGTGAGGCGTCACAGGCAAGCCAAGCGCCTTCAACAGTGAGGCGTCACAGGCTAGCCAAGCGCCTTCAACAAGTGAGGCGTCACGGCTAGCCAAGCGCCTTCAACAAGTGAGGCGTCACAGGCAGCCAAGCGCCTTCAACAAGTGAGGCGTCACAGGCAAGCCAAGCGCCTTCAACAAGTGAGGCGTCACAGGCAAGCCAAGCGCCTTCAACAAGTGAGGCGTCAAGGCAAGCCAAGCGCCTTCAACAAGTGAGGCGTCACAGGCTAGCCAAGCGCCTTCAACAAGTGAGGCGTCACAGGCAAGCCAAGCGCCTTCAACAAGTGAGGCGTCACAGGCTAGCCAAGCGCCTTCAACAAGTGAGGCGTCACAGGCAAGCCAAGCGCCTTCAACAAGTGAGGCGTCACAGGCTAGCCAAGCGCCTTCAACAAGTGAGGCGTCACAGGCTAGCCAAGCGCCTTCAACAAGTGAGGCGTCACAGGCAAGCCAAGCGCCTTCAACAAGTGAGGCGTCACAGGCAAGCCAAGCGCCTTCAACAAGTGAGGCGTCACAGGCAAGCCAAGCGCCTACAACAAGTGAGGGCATGCAAGCGCTTCAACAAGTGAGGCGCAACCAAGCGCCTTTAACAAGTGAGGCCTCACAGGCAACCCAAATGCCTTCAACCAGTGAGGCTTCAGCAGCTGGCAGTCAAAACTAACTTTGCTTAATGAACTGTACAGCAATTTTAAGTGTTAATTTTAGTGTTGTGTTAGTATAGGTTACGTAAATTGTTAAGAATTCTTAACTTCAAGATGTGTGGCATCAATCAAGAAGACGAACACCAACAAGGTAAGTTGAGGTTTCTAGTTGAATATTTAATAATTATATGTGGCAAGGCAATTCAAATTATGTTGTTTGTAGTATAAAAATTGTTGAAAATGGTCACTTTTGGACTCGTAGATGAAAAAGTACCATTATTCGAAAAACGTGATAATCCGGTTCGGGGTCCTTCCCATATAGTCCGGATGATCGAGTGGAGACAGTATAATGCAACGCCAATTTCTTGGCG
This sequence comes from Procambarus virginalis, assembly GCA_020271785.1. Classification (NCBI taxonomy): domain Eukaryota; kingdom Metazoa; phylum Arthropoda; class Malacostraca; order Decapoda; family Cambaridae; genus Procambarus; species Procambarus virginalis. Next base: position 1,214 of record WNGS01007093.1, read on the forward strand.
AGCCCCTGCTTGATGGGGTTCTGGGAGTTCTTCTACTCCCCAAGCCCGGCCGATTCCAGGCTCGACTTGTGAGAGCTTGGTCCACCAGGCTGTTGCTTGGAGCGGCCCGCAGGCCCTCCCTAAAGCTACTATACTGATATAGTGCCAGACTACAAGGTGCCATCAATCACAGTTCTTATTGGCTTACTGAGGACAACAAGCTAGAACCTGGATCCCCTTAGGGAGGTACAGGGAGCAGTGTCTACAAAAAATTCTGTAAATTTATTCATGTCAGCCACCACCAAGGGAAGGCACCGAGAAAGTCTGCTAAACAAAACAGACCCCTGCTTTTTTAAAAACCAGAACACAGCCTCAAAACAGACAAAAGAACTCCCCCAGTAATGAAAACAAGTGATCAAAAACCAAAGCTGGGAACATTAACGAAATACCACCTCTGATATACAAGAGTGCGGCCCCTGCTCTTGCACTACTCATAGCTCTGCTATTCAACAAATCTCTAGTGTCATGCTTTTCCTGATATCCTCAAAAAAGCCAGAGTGACGCCAGTTCATAAAGAAGGCGAGACAGCTGACAAATAATTACAGACCCATATCTAATCTACCTATACTTTGTAAATAATTTTTGCAAATATTTTTGAAACGCTCTATTCCTACTTTGTAAAACTCAACATATCAAGGGAACCAGGGACACCAGAGCAAATCACAAATAGTCCACTGAAGCAGAATCAGTGGCACTAAGGCAGTGGCATTAACCCTTACACTGCTCAGGGGTCCTGGGGACATTTACACCCCTGTGCGCAAGAAAAAAAAATTCAAAAATTTTTTTCGTCTTCTAAACACGTTAATTTGTGTCCCCTGAGCACGGGAAAAATAACAAAAAATCGTAGGTGACATATTTTGGGCGCAATTGACCGAGGAAGTCTGGCAAAAAGTGGGCGTTGACAGAGCGATCGTCAGGGCCGGTCAGCGTCACCCGCGCTGACAGGTGGGAGTTGCCACAAAGATATTATTACCTAATTGTTTCAATGTCTCCGATTGATTTTTTTTTATTTTTTTTGCAGTAATATTATTCAATAGTGTGTATTGTAATATATTTATATAATAAAAGTGGTGAATAATCGCTATACTCAAAAGTATGGTGTGCATATTTGTGATTCTATTATTATGTTTATAAAACAATAAACAAATAGTTTTGCTGCTATTACACTCTATACACAGGTTTTATATAAGTATCTGCATGTTTTGGTCACCATAACGAACCACTAAGTTGGTATTGAGAGTCGAAAAGCAACGAAGAGTTACCGCCACACACCAGCCAGCCACTCGCTGCCACTCCCTCAACACACGCACTAAACTTTCTCCCCCAACAATACCATTTGTGGTGTTATTACACTATATACAGACGTTATATATAAGTATGTATATTTTGTTCACCACAACTGTACAGCTAAGCTGATATAGTTAGTTCAGGCACTAAGAGTCGTCGCTATACACAGCTGGCGGCTAGTGGCTCCCTCACTCATTCAAGGTCACACGCACTAAACTTTCTCCCCCAACAATACTGTTTGCAGTGTTATTACCCTATATACACATATTATATATAAATATCTACATGTTTTATGCACCGTAACTGTACACCTAAGCTTGTAGTGCGCCCAAAGAGCATAGTGGCCACCCTCTAAACAGCTAGACAAATCGTGCAGACGACGTCACCTCCGTCACCCAAATGGCTCCTCCCAGCATAACCCTTTTGCTGTTATTACACTAATACACACATTATATATAAGTATCTACATTTGTGTTCACCATAGAGAACCACTGAGCTGGTATGGTGAATGCAGACAATAACAGGTGGCCACACAGTCAGTAAACGATGCTGTCTCCCTCTGTCTCTCAGCATCACTCCTCCTACAGCGCTAATTATTACAACAATCCTGCTATTATCACAACCCTGGTTATTTATATCACAGTCAGGGGTCATCTGTAATATTGTCATCGCTAAATAATAACAATTATATATTTATTTTGACATTTTTCGGCGATGCTGTGGTCACAAGCTGAACAGCAATGCTGCTCGCTCATGCTGCGTGCGCCAGCCTTGGTTGCTCCAACAGTACTGTGCCTCTCACACCTGAGAATATTGCCCACGATTTTTTTTTAAAATGCCGTCTGTTTACAAGAGCCCTGAGGAAGCTAATGTGAACCCCGTGTAGCCGCGGGCCATTTGAATCGGGCCTGGCACCCTATGGCGTATATATACTCCATGCGCACCGTGGGACATGTTACTCAGGGCGTATATATACGCCATGCGCAGTTTAAGGGTTAAAGCCACTTACAAAAATCAACTAAATATCCACCACCAAAGGGTCCCACCAGAAGTCAACTGGCACATTCCTCTCCAGAAAAGGAGTCTGCAGCAACCAAATCACCCCAAGAGCCAGAAGAACAAAGGCCCTGCTGCTGAAGGAGAGCAAGATGCTCTCCCAGACGGCTAAGTGGACAGCACGCTGGACTTGTGATCCTGTGGTCCTGGGTTCGATCCCAGGCGCTGGCGAGAAACAATGGGCAGAGTTTCTTTCACCCTATGCCCCTGTTACCTAGCAGTAAAATAGGTACCTGAAAATAAGAACCCAGTTAAGAGAGCAGCCAGACTCAGGCGGAGCATGAGCTGGCTGGAGGTGAAACAATGCACAAGAGCGCCTGTGAAATTGGAATGAAGAGTCAATGACCTTGAATGCAAGCAAGAGTGGCTAAACCAAAGCCACACAAGAAGAGACAGCAAATGGCAGAAGATACCAGACAAGGAAAAATCATGGACAGAACAACCGAATCAGAAACCGAGGAGCAACAATGTAGACAGAAAATGGCAGAAGACACGCCAAGACATCGTAAACTGTTGGTGGTTGGAAGACTGCAGGTAGGACACCAGTAAACTGGCTACTTAATCACCATAGAGAAGGTGATACACATGTACCAGAAACACCAGACGCGAAGAGCAGAGGAGAAGGTCGAACCAGCAAAGTACGTCACCGACCAGATCATCTGAAAGAGGCAGAGCCAAGGAAAAACACCCAGGTTCAAATACCGAGCAAACAGCGCCTGAAACCAAAGCCGGGTTAGCCACCAAGGAGCCAGAAGGATCACCTTACCCCTGAAGAACTTCAATTACACTAGAACCCAAAGCAACAGACAGACTGGGGGAAAAAAACAAGAGAGTTATATGAACCCCATCTCTACCAGTCCAGCCAAAAGGTTAGGGCCTCGCAGTCTGGAAATAGTGCCACATAAAGAGGAAGATGCCGAGACCACACCGATGCAAAAAGAGGTTGACATCTGGGCACCCAAACAATCAGCAAAGTCACAAAAGGAAGCGGCATTAATGGTCCATCCTGCAGAGACAGGAACAAATCAAGACAGCTGTCAGCCTGAATGTGAACATTAGAAAGCCAAAACCCAAAAATTAAGAACACACTGACTGCAGAGGCCCCTCTACTTCCTCCCCCATGCTGGTCAAGACAAGGAACCACAGGGTTACAGTTTAAATGGAGCCAGATCATAGAGCTTGGAGGAATCTGAACACGCCACAGCATCTGTCACACAGCTGCAAACACCCGAACCATCCTATGAGCCCGAAAAAGGGCCGAGGACCAATGACCTTGGCCAAATTGGAGAGCGCAGTCACAAAACCCAAGCCGACAGCTGAGCAGTTTGTGAAAACGTCGAACAAAGACAGAGGAAGGCACCAGGAAATAGAACCCTGAAAACCAGAAGAGGAAGCCAGCAATGCAGCAGCCAGCAGAGGCCCCTCTAGAGTCCACACCCAGTGATTGCAAGAGTGATAAAATGGGTTTCCCCAAAGAAACCCAAACAGCCCCCAAAGCCAGATTCAGCCCAGAGAAAAATCAAGAAGGGCAAAGGTCAGGATTCCACACAACTGCTCAAGCAACAACCAAGTCACCAGGTGATCGCTTAACACCAAGAGATGGCAGCATTGCAGCCAGAGCAAGGCTACAGGAAGCAGGGAAAGTGATGCTGACCGAGTCCCAACCCAGTTCGAACCTGAGATGGAAACGACAAGAACTTCTGCCAGTTCACCAGGAACCTGAACCCTATGAGCTGAGAAAGAACCAGATCCCTGGCCAGTAAACACGCAAACTGACTGGGAACCCAGAGTCAGTCAGTCGTTGAGGTAGGCCAACACCCGGACACCTAACTAATCTCTGCAAATTAAATCTTATAACTGCACATACATGGACATCAAATCTTAGGATTACACATGTCTACATATTATTAAAACATACTAGCGATTCATTGGTTTATCATCAAACATTTAGCATTTTCTCAATACTTTTAACAAGATTTTGGATATCCGACAAGATAAAAAAAGTAAGCAATTGCGTAACCATTTGTCTCTTAACCCCTGCACTGTGCACCTGTTTGACAAAAACTTCATAGTGCAATTGTTAAGGACATTTTTGTTGCTTTTATAAATGTTCAAGTAAGGTTAACACTATTGCGCGCTCCACGCGCGCACTGCAGACTTTGACGTCATGGGGCTAATGGTGCGGGCGAGCATGCGGCGACGCCTAAATGTGTATACTTGTTTAAGTTTTCTCACCTTAATTCTTGTGCTACGTTGTTCGTTTTGGTATCATTGTATTCACAATTAAATTCCCTGCAGATGTATATGCATATAATGTCCAAAAGCCTAGCGAGACTCCTTGCAGAAAAGCTTAAAGTTACCTGTGAATGAGTACCAATTTGCACACCACAACCTAATGTGTATACTCGTTCAGTTTGATAACATCAATTTTCATGTTACATCACTCGTTTTGGTATCAAATTGTTCGCAATATAAAGGCGAGCATGTTAAAACTAGTCTCATAATAACAGAGCAATAACTGGAATTTTAACAAATATTTTAATTTTGGACGCTCATCATCAAAATTATTTATATCTTTCCAGTGTTCCGACATCAATTTTTATGTTACATCACTTGTTTGGTATCAAATTGTTCACAATATAAAGGCGCACATTTTAAAACTAGTCCCATAATAATAGCACAATAAATAGAATTTTAACAAATATTTTAAAATTTAAAATTTAGACCCAAAAACATATTTATAATCTTTCAAGCGTTCTGACATCAAGTTTCGTGTTACATCTTTCATTTTGGTATCAAATTGTGCACATTCTAAAGGCGCTTATTTTGAAACTATCCCGAGGTCGGTAGGATAAAAAATGAATTTTATACAAATATTTTTGTAGTGGACGCGAGTCCTGCCCACAGCTAGGACTGAAGAGAAAAAAAATGGACGTGATCGGTGTCCAAAGCAAGCGATAGTGTTAATATCAAAAGGTTTCCAAACTCAACTATTTTCATTTCAAAACACAAAGTGTGATGAAAACATTATAAAATATTAAAATATAGCCTAATTAAAAAAATCAATTCCCAGGACAACTTTTGTTGGCTGGCGCAGTTAAGGGATTAAGTCAGAGTCATGGATAAATAACGATCTCAAACATGCAGAACAAAACATTGGACTTTATGTCCACAAAATTTAACACAGAACTAGAAATACTGAATGGTGTAATAGTAACTTGAATCCTGATTCTTAGTACAAGTGAAGTCAAGTGTGACATCCGTAACACTTCTCAGCAGCTGAATTAAATAATTATACATTGATCTCTTATCCTCTCCAGGCAAATGCCTTCCTGCCCAGGAAAGTGATGCCAAACTTTTAAAATAAAGCAAAATTTCTTCGCCACGAACAAATCCACATAGGACTTGAAGGTTTGAATGTACGCACGGACAGTTCCCAGACGCACCTTAGTCAACCGTACCACCACATGGTTAAAAGAACTGCAGCCTGGAGTGCTACGGCCCTCACTAGGATCCCGAAGCTTCTCTGAAGCACAACTGGGTTTCACACAATTCCTTCATGCATTTGGGCTCTGTCATTCAAATTCATTTGACCATGTGGTGGTATAGTTGACTAAGGTTCGCCTGGGAACATCCCATGCGCAAGTTTGAACCCCTCATCAAGGCTCTTGTCAATTTGTTTATTTGATATATCACGCTCTTGTGAGTTCTGTGTGAATTGAAGTGGGGGCGTAGAGGTAGAACATTTGGTTGACAGAGCCCGAATGCATGCGGAGAATTGTGCAAAAACCCCGGTTGTGCTTCAGAGAAGCTTCGGGATCCTAGTGAGGGCAGTAGCACTCCAGGCTGCAATTCTTTTGACCATGTGGTGGTACAGTTGACTAAGGCATGGCTGGGAACTTCCTGTGCATAAGTTCGAACCCTCATCAAGGCCCTTGTGGATTTGTTCATTTGATATATCATGCTATTGTGAATTCTGTGTGTATTTCTTACCTTACCTTGAGGTTACCTTGAGATGATTTTGAGGGTTAACGACCCCGCGGCCAGGTCGTCGACCAGGCCTCCTCGTTGCTGCACTGGTCAACCAGGCTGTTGAACGTGGCTGCTCGCAGCCTGACGTATAAGTCCCAGCCTGGTTGATCAGGTATTCTTTGGAGGTGCTTATAGAGTTCTCTCTTGAACACTGTGAGGGGTCGGCCAGTTATGTCCCTTATGTGTAGTGGAAGCGTGTTGAACAGTCTCGGGCCTCTGATGTTGATAAAGTTCTCCCTAAGAGCACCTGTTTCACTTTTCAATGGGGGTATTCTACACATCCTGCCATGCCTTCTGGTCTCATGTGATGTTATTTCTGTGGGCAGACCAGCCCCTCTACTATTTTCCACGTGTAAATTATGTATTTCTCCCACCTGTGCTCAAGAGAATACAGATTTAGGCTTTTTAGTCGGTCCCAATAGTTTAGATGTTTTACAGAATGGATTCTAGCAGTAAAGGATCTCTGCTGCTCTCCAGGTCAGCAATTTCTCCAGCTTTGAAAGGGGCAGTCATTGTGCAGCAGCATTCCACTCTAGAGAGCACTAGCTTCTTGAAAAGTATCATCATCGGTATAGCATCTCTAGTGCGAAAGGTTCTTGTTATTCAACCTGTCATTTTCCTTGCAGTTGTGACGGCTACTTTATTGTGTTCTTTAAATGTATGGTCTTCCGACATGAGTACACCCAGATCCTTTACATTGCCTTGTCGTTCTATTTTATGATTTGGTTGCATTTTGTACGTGGTTTCCGTTTTTATATTTTCCTTTTTTTCGTAGCGCATGAGCTGGAACTTATCTTCGTTAAACACCATATTATTTTCTGTAGCCCATAGAAAGACCTGATTTACGTCTGATTGGAGGTTTGCCGTATCCTCTATGTTGTCTACTCTCATAAAAAGCCTAGTGTCATCTGCAAAGGATGATACAGTACTATAGGTTGTCTCCTTGTCTATGTCCAATATGAGGAAGAGAAAAAGTAATGGAGCAAGCATAGTACCCTGGGGGACTGAGCTCTTCACGGTTGATGGACTGTATTTGATTTTGTTGACTATTACACATTGGGTTCTATTAGTCAGGAAATTGTAGATCCATCTGCCTATTTTTCCGGTAATTCCTTTTGAACGCATTTTATGTACAATAACACCATGGTCAAGGCTTTTGCAAAATCTGTGTAAATTACATCAGCATTTTGTTTGTTTCCCATGGCATCTAGTGCCATGTCATGGTGGTCCAGCAACTGTGACAGGCAAGAGCGTCCTGTTCTGAAACCATGTTGTCCAGGGTTATGGAGATGCTGCGATTCCATGTATTTTGTGATCTTACTTCTTAGCACTCTCTCAAGATTTTTGTGTGTGATGTTAGTGCTATCGGTCTGTATTTTTTGCCTCTGCCTTATTTCCTCCTTTATGGAGTGGTGCTATCTCTGCTGTCTTTAGTATATCAGGGATAATGCCAGAATCTAGGCTTTGTCTCCAAAGAATGTGAAGGGCCTACAATAGGCCTATGATAGTATTTTTCTGGGGGAGCCCCTAGGCTCCCTGGAGCTAATCGGGCTAATGTATGTTATGTTAGACCGGGACACTAGCTATGGAGTTCAGACCTACCAGGGACCAGCGCCAGAACCTGGCCCCTTCAGAGAGGTTTCAGGGAGCAATGGCCCTGGAAAACCCCATATAGTTGGGGGTTTTCCTTATCTGCCATCGACCGGGGTTAGGCACCCAGAAAGGTAGGCGTAACAAAACAAACCCCACATGGTAGAAAACTACAACAAACCGAACAGAGGTAGAAAAACTCCCTACAATCACAAGGAAAACACAATCAAACAATCACTTTACTGCCGCGCCGGTTGTCCGCGCAGCCTCCCCCTCCCCGGGAGGGGGAGGGGGCCCCGGACCTCACCGCGCCGGCTGCCGTCAGTTCGCAAGCTAGTGTCAACCGGGATACACGCTTCTCTGGCCTCAAATTCCTTGGCGGTTTTTGCCTCGTGTGGCGTTCTCTGCTGTTTTTGTGGTTTGCGGTGGCCAGGAGTATTTCATCAGTGCCGGGGCTGCATGCGTCTAGGGGTTCCCTTCCCTAGGCGCCCTGTGAGTACTGCCCTTGCGTGTCAGGGTTATCTTCTCTGGGGCGTTCGGGAACCGCTCCCGTAGAGGTTCTTGCTGCTCGGCATTTGCCTCGCCCTTGGGGCCAGCTGGGGCTTGGGGCCTTGTTTGGCCTTGGGTAGGGAGTGGTGTTGTGCTGGTTAGGGCGCCAAGGTGTTGCGCTGCCTGCCACCTACGCGGCGGCCGGTGCCTGTTGCCTCTGGGGACGGTGTACTTTGCGGGGTTTTTCTTTTGTTTTGTTTTTACTTGCCTGGTGGAGGTTCTGCCTTGTGGGCCCATAGTTCCCCTGGTATTGTTTTGGTGGCCCTCTGCTAGGCCCCCGTGCTTGTACACGTCCCAGGGGTTTTCAGTATTAATCTTTACCCTTGTTTTGGGTTTCTTCACCGTTAGCAACACCTTGCCCGGGCTTCCCGTAGTTGCTAACCTACGGGCCCTGGAAACCCGTCGGGGCTCGGGGACCCATGGATGCGTCTCCCGAGTTCCAGCCTGCCTTGTGCGGGTTTGAAGGTTGCGGTATGCCCTTGTCTCAGGGTGACTGTCACCTGTTTTGCCTCTGTCATGCTGCCCTGTTGGTCAATGACACCTTTGACCCAGAGTCTTGCGAGTCGTGTTCTCTGCTTGCTCCAGTTTTACTCTGAGGATGTTCCTATTAGGGTTACAGGCAGCATCAGCGTTGCATGTTAGGTTTAGGTTATTGCACCGTGTTTTTCTACAAGCTTCATCATCATGCACAACGGTGAAACACACATTTCCTCAACAGCAATTACACGTCTTTCCAACTTGTCATTCGAGAGAAAGTAAAATTCCAGAGGCAACAAGTTACACAGTAATCAGTTCATCTCTGCAACGAGATGCTCCATGAATGGCTGATCGAAATATGCCATTAAATAATCAATTTCAGCCAAATCTTCACCAGCATAGGGAAATAAGGGTGTCACGCCAACATTGATATTATCAAATGCTGAAATTTGTGGGACAAAATTATCACAATCCTCCCACACATGTAAGTAATTGTCAAAAGAAGGCACCAAGCTGGGTAAGTTATGTAGCATCCTCCCCCACAAGTACACCCGTGCTTCTTATCATGGCACCAACACCATGGCATACACCAGCACGAGCACGAGCCCTACTCTGCACAACCAGTATGAGCACCAACAGCACGGGCGCCAACAACACGGCTCCGTCGTCTTGTGCAAGAGTTGCTTATGGCAGGAGAGGCATGACTCTTCTGCGTAGTATACGCCTGCCACGAACACCTGA
>WNGS01007093.1:20499-39353 GCA_020271785.1 Procambarus virginalis
TGTCGAAGGCTCACCGTGGATGAAACCCATCGCTTAATTACCACGTAAGTGGTAAGCGACGGTCGTAAATGAGAAATGTAGGAAAAAGGAGAAAAACAAATATAAGGAAATAAAGTTCATAGCATAAATGCAACAATATTTTATTTGTACTCACCAATAAGACAAGTTCCGATCTACTTATTATGTTGATATCATTGTTGATGGAGCATAGTTATTTGCATGCAAGAGGTGATGGAGGATGTTGATGGTGTTGGGTTGACTGAAGCGGAGATTAATAGTGATAAGGTAACCTCAGATGTTGATGCATTTGGGTCAACATGTGACGGGTCAGGTGCAGGCGAGGCAATGCTAGCTTTCTTCGAAGCCTCCCTCACAGCTGCTCTTCTCCCTCACACCATCACTGCTGCTCTTCTCCCTCCCACCCTCACTGCTGCTCTTCTCCCTCACACCCTCACTGCTGCTCTTCTCCCTCACACCCTCACTGCTGATCACTGCTGCTCTCCCTCCCATCCTCACTGCTGCTCTCCCTCCCATCCTCACTGCTGCTCTCCCTCCCATCCTCACTGCTGCTCTCCCTCCCATCCTCACTGCTGCTCTCCCTCCCATCCTCACTGCTGCTCTCCCTCCCATCCTCACTGCTGCTCTCCCTCCCATCCTCACTGCTGCTCTCCCTCCCATCCTCACTGCTGCTCTCCCTCCCATCCTCACTGCTGCTCTCCCTCCCATCCTCACTGCTGCTCTCCCTCCCATCCTCACTGCTGCTCTCCCTCCCATCCTCACTGCTGCTCTTCTCCCTCCCATCCTCACTGCTGATCTCCCTCCCATCCTCACTGCTGATCACTGCTGCTCTCCCTCCCCAAGAGAACCTACTGGAAAGTGACCAGTTCATTAGATTGTCAGTCAGAGATAGCTGGAGGGTTTTAACAAGTGATAGCCTAAAGAATTTTCATAGCTTGGTGAAATTCAGGTGTCTTTTCCGTGAGCAGCCATTATGGAAGTGGCAGAGGCCTGCCACTGGCTTCTTCATCACCTCACGCCTCTGTTTGTACCACTCCATACTGCATCAACACTCCACTTTTGCTTTGCTTACTACCTTTCTATTTCGTACTGCCTTATCACTTTCACTTCTAGAGAAATAGTAAGAAATTATAAGTTTAGCCTCAAGAAGATCAAAAACAGTACTTTTACTAGTGCCATATGCAGCGCACACGACACTTCTCAGGGCACCGCTCTCCAGCTTCTCAATTATTTCAATTTTTCTTCTCAAATGTCATCGATGTCCTTTCTGTTACGTATCTCCGCTTGTTGATGCTTTCACTGACACAATACGTGCATTTGGAGCCGACATGGTGCACGGATAGGGACTCGCCCAGAGAATGGCGTTTCATTACATTCAACGCCGGCTTTTTTGGGGGAACCCCTACGGCTCCCCGGAGCTAACTATCCACAGAGGAAAAGAATAGGGACTTACCAGGGAGGCGGTTGCTGCAAACTCCTCAACCCGAAGTCGAGACAACTGGCTGCATCCGCCGGCCCAAAGCGACACAGTCCCGACTGGGCCCAGGAAAGTTTACAAGGTAACGAGCAGCCAGGACCCTGTTCGACCGCCAAAATCCCCGCGCCTGAATGTCAGCCCAGGACATATTGCCAAAGATGGCGGCAAGAGCCGCGAACTTGCGGTCGTCAAGGGCACGAGGATAGACCCGCAGGCTGGTTAGCTTTAATAACCCTGCGGACGACCTGGAAGACCCCGCACCCTCGAACAGGGAAGAAGGGAAACCGGATCAACCCAAAGCGCGTCCATGGACACAGAAGCCGTGGCGCGCAAATACCGGCGGAGAGCTGCAACCGAACACAAAACATGATGCACCCCCTGGCTGAACCAACCAAGCATCGACAACCCAGGGACCCCTCCGGAATGCAGCAGTCTCATTCTTCGCCAGAAAAGGAGAAGGTAGCAGACGAACAAACTTATCACCCCGACCAAAGGACCAGAAACCACTGCTCCGGAGGAGAGCATGAAGATCACCTACCCGACCCCCAGAGGCCAATGCCAACAGAAGAGTCTTCGAAAAACAATCCGGAACCGAAGGGGCCACAGCAAAACGAGGAGAAGAAAGAAAAGAGAGCACTCTGTCCAATGACCAGGACGACTCAGGCAGCAAGATGAAGCCCGCAGGTGGGACACTAATAAAGAAGCCACCTGATCACCATAGAGATGATGATAAACTCGAGTCAAAAATACAGTAAGCGAAAACTCGAGAAGATCGAACCATCCACGTGACGTACCGGTCTGATCTGCTGGAAGAGGCGGAGCTGCAGAAAAACCTCCGGGTTCGGACACGGAGCAAGCAGCACCTAAAACCACGGCTGGGCCAGCCACCAAGAGGACAATTCTCCCCTGGTAAGTCTCCAAGTGAGTCAGGACCTGGAGCAACAGCTAAATTGGGGAAAAAGAGGTACAGGAAACCCCACCTCGACCAGTCCTGCCGAAAGGCATCAATCCCGACGGCCTCGCAGTCGAGAAAAGGGCGCCAAATACAGGGGAAGGCGCCGCGACCACTCCGATGTGAAGAGGTCCACCTCGGGGCGTCCGAACGTCTAGCAAAGCCAACAGGAGTAGTCGCCGAACGAGACAGTCCATCGGCCAAGACATTGGACACTCCCCGCACGTGAACTGCCAGGAGAGCCAAACCCTGAGAACTCAGCAGACGAGTCACCCGAAGCGACCAGCGCCAAAGAACCAAGGACCGCTTCGAACCCTCCCCCCTCCGGTTCAGACAATGAACCACCGGGGAGCAGTCCGAATGGAGCCGAATCATCGACCCGCGGGCGACTCGAATCCTACGAAGAGCACACTGCCTTGAACTCCCGCACAGTGCTGTGGGCTTGACGGAAGGATGGACCCCACCGTCTCTGGCCGGCCTGGTGAGCACTGGTCACAAAGCCGCAGCCAAGAAACGACGCATCCGTGAACACATCGAGCGAGGGCTCGGGTAGGCACCAAGGCACTGAACCCCGAAAAACCCGAAGAGGAAGCCGGTGACACAGCAACCGATGCAAAGCCCCCAAGGTCCGAACCCAGCAATCGCAAGGCGGAAGGGACGTCCCTGAGGGAACCAGAACAGCCAACGAACCCAAACCCAACCTGGCAGGTAGACCAGCATCCCAAAGTTCAGGCTCCAGCACAGACCCTCGAGCAACCACTGGGTGACCCAGAAGCCCCCTAGAAACAGGCACTAGCGGGACCGCAGCCGGAGAAGAGACTCTGGAGGAAGAGACAAGGAAGCGGTCCGAGTCCCACACAAGGCCCAGTCAGGTCCGAACCTGGGAGGAAACCAGATGGGACTTCCTCCGGTTCACCAAGAACCCGAACCCAGCAAGCTGAGAAAGAACCAGATCCCTGGCTAGAGCAGACAAGCGGACTGGCTGGGAGCCCAAACCAGCCAGTCGTCGAGTTAGGCCAACACCCAAACACCTAACAGACGCAGATGGGTCACCAAGTGCCAGGTTCAAACCGAACAGAAGACAACGAAAGCAGTAAGCACGAAGCCCCACAACAAAACCGAGCCAGTCCCTGAACCTCGGATGAATCAGGACTTGCCAATAAGCATCCCGGAGGTCCAGGGACACCATCCAAGCGCCCGTTTCCTGTTCGAACCTTGGGCCAAGGCCCAAGCGGATTCCACAAAGGAGGCAAGCACCGTCTGCCGACACCCGAGCCGGGAGGCATAAAACAGAGCCACCTCATCCCGCAAGAGCGGCGTGAAAAGCTTCAGCAAGGCAGCCAACGAGCGAGCCGCCGAGGCCGAGGCGCCAGACCCAGGAACAGCCCCAAGCACCCCCACTTCCTCCGTGAGCCAGTCGGAAGACATCTCCAGGAGGGAAAAGAAGTGCAAGGCCGCAACCAAAAGGCCCAGAGCGCCGCCGAAAGAGAGGGAACCTGCACATGGAGCTGAACGACACCAACATCCTGGGGAAGGGCAGGAGCAAACAAGCACTCATTGAGGCGATCAAGGTTGCTCCCCAGGAAAACCTGAAGCACTGTCGAAACCTCCTGCCACTCAAGAGTGCGGGAATGGCAAAAGGAGTGTCAAGCCTCCAAGGTAAAGACAGGACAGTCCACCAGCCAGGACAACTCTGGAACCTCGTAACGGAGCCAGAAAGGGAACGAAGTCCCAAACCTGAAAGCCGAGGGAGCCATTGCTGAAGCATAATCCGGGTCACGCAAGACGTTTGCCGCAAGGGCCGCCCGCACAGCAGCAGGTTGAATGCGATAAGCCAAAAACCTCCAGAAAAACGGAACCAAAGAGCCCGGGGGAACACAGATCCGAACCAGGGGAGGGGCAGCCACCAAGTCCAACTCGTACGCAGAAGGGGGAAAAGAAAACCCCACTCCTTGTAACAGTAAGCCCTACTCAGAGGGTAGAAAAATCCAGACGGGGTCAAGTGGGGCCTAAGGCCCCCCAAGTCAGGCCCTCCCCAGCCCCAGAGTCCTCCTTCGCAGGATCCGGGGCCAAGTCCTCCCCCCCAAGCACCGACCCCACTAGACAAGGCCGGCGTAGCCACAAAAGCCGGATAGAATGAGGCCCACTGGTCAGACCCAGAGGCTTCGGCCAGGGCAGGAGACTCGAATGCCTCCGTCGCCACGCCGGAAGGGGCCTCCCCCGAGGCTGCCGAGTCTCAAGACCAACTAACCCCAGCCCCGGCTCCGAAACCCTCAGACGTTTCGGGGCCGGAAGCAGGGGAGGGACACCAGAGCGAACAACAGGAGGGGAAGGACCAGGAGGTGCGGACTGAACCAGTGTCGAAGCAACCCCCACCCCAAAGTCCGGGTCCCTATAAGCAAAACGGGGCAGCCCCGGGGCATCCGGGCGAGTAACCAACCGAACGCGTTGCAACAACTGAAACCTAGAATACAACGCCTGCGCAGCCTGTACCCGAAGATGATCATCTACAGATTGGGTAAATTGAATCACTAGCAAGCAACAATACTCACAGGACTCAGGGTCGAAAGTATCACCGACCCAACAGGCTGCGTGACGGAGGCAAAAACCGTGAGGGTTGCCCCGAGACTAGGGGACCGAACAACCCTCAAACTTGGATGAAGCGAGGGGGGGCCCCTGGGGTCATATTCATCAGACCCACGTGTCCCCTAGGGAATTCCCAGGGTCCTGAGTGTTTACTTGAAGAGGACTCATGGTAGAGGCAGGATACTGCTAACCGGCACCCAAAACTAGCAAACAAACTGTCTAAAGCTGAATCCCAGGGACGTGTACACTCACGGGGACCAAGCAGGGGGCACCACCAAGTATCAGACGAGACCAAACACCAGTGGCAAATAGGGCAGAACCCCCCACTAAGGCAAAAAGAAAAACAAAACCCTGCAAGAGGACAACGTACCCCAAGGAAAAAGAGCCGGCCGCTGTGATAGGTGACAACTAGCTGCACAGCACCCTCTGCCCCTTACCAGTGTCAAAACTGCCTCTTACCCTAAGGTAAACTAGGGAGACAAAACACCCTAGTACCCAAAGGGCGGCCGAGAAACCGAGCAGTAAAACGGACACACAGAGGTAGACCCTGTGTGGGGAGTTGCGTGGTGACCACCGGCCGGGTCGGACGCTCCTGAGGTCTCTCCGCACTGGCTAGTGTTTACGTTGGGTGATTGCTGGTTTGCCCTGCTGGTGGTGGTTTGCCACTGACAGGGTGCCGTGTGACTTCGCCATGGGGCCTTCTCGCCCCCCAGTGAAGAGGACGTTGTCGGCTGGTCTGGCATTTACGGTGCCGGTGGACCATCCATTGGTTGGTGTCGCCCTGGTGCACGTGCTTCATGTGCAGCTGTCGGACCTGGTGGGCATCCAGCTGCTTCAGGGCAACCGTGCTGTGGTCAAGTTCCGCCTCCAGGCTGCCTTTCAGGCGTTTCTCGAGCGGTGTGAGGGGCGTGTTTACCCTCTCCCTGATACTGCTGGCTCCGTTAAGGTAGTGAATCTTAGTGTCACCTTGACGTCTGTGGCGGTGCATGGTGCCCCCTTCGAATTTCAGGACGACTTCTTGACCTCCTGTTTCGAACGGTTTGGGACAGTGTTAAGTGTTCGTTGGAACAAGGTCGTTGCCGGGCACTGTGTTGGTATGCTTGACGGCTCCCGCACCCTGACAATGTCGCTGAAGTGTAGTGTACCGTCGTCGATGTCCGTGTTGGGGTACACGCTCCGCTGCCAGTATCGGGGTCAACCGCGCACCTGTTATCGGTGTGGTCACGAGGGTCATCTGGCTGCAGCGTGCGACGTGGGAGCAACTGGTCGGGTGCATGTTTTTCGTGCAGAGGATTTTCCGCCCCTGGACGGTTCTGAGGATGGAGTGGGTGCTGTGCCTGCGGCGCCTGCTTGCCTGTCTGCTGCTCCCCCTGTTGAGGCGAGTTCTACGGCCTGTGCGGCCCATCTGGTGCCTGCTGTGGCCCCTGGGGCTGTTGAGCCGGTGTGTGTGGGTGTCAGGCCGTCGCCTGAGCTGCGTGTTGTGCAGGATGTCCCGGTGGAGGTCCATGTCCCGCCCCCACCTGTGGATGTGATACCGGCTCCCGGGGACGCGGGTTCTGCTGTGTTGGAGGGGGTGCTTCAGCAAGGTGAGGTGCCTGCCGTGTCTGTGTGTGTTGACGACTGTAGTTCTGCTCTTTCCATCCCTGTGCAGAAGCGTGCGCGTCGGTGTTCTGAGGCTGTGTCCCAGGATGATGTGGACAGTGTGGGTGATGTGGCCTCTGTGGACTCTTCGGACGGTGCTGGTGTGGCCTGTGTGGATGTGAAGATGGTGGCCGTGCCTGCGGAGCGGCCTGCTGGGAGTGGTGTGGTGCGGCCTGTCTCGAAGCGTTCGCGGCGGGCTCGGAGTGTGTCTCCCCTTCGTGGTGTGCCTTGGGAGGAGGTGGGGGAGTATGGTGATCTGGCGCCCCCCACCGAGGATGTTGGTGCTGTGAGGGCCTCCGAAGTTGCTACCTGTGCCTCTCCTCCTGCGTCTCCTGCTGTTGGATCTCCGCAGTGGGGGGTTGTCACTGATGATCGGGACCTCGTCGTGATGCTGCGGAAAGATGTGCGCCGGGGGGCCTCGGGTCCTGTGCCCGGTGGTGGGGTCGGTGACGCACCTGCATCCCCTGCTGTATCCCCTCCTTCCTTGCTCCGGTCTGGGGATTGTCTGGTCCCGTCTGCTGGGGTCGTGCCCTGTGAGGGTCCGGAGTTGGGCCCTTATCGAGATGCCCAGGTGCTTCCGATCCCGTGGTGCTCGTCCACTCTCTGGGTGTCGCGGGAGAAGGAGTTTGTGTATCGGGTGCCGGATAGGATGTCTCAGCCGAGGGCGTCGCCTGATGGCCGGCTGCCCGATGACGAGTGGGTGTTTTGGGAAGTGTACTGCTTGCACTTTCCGATATACAAGTTTCCAGAGAAGTATTAGTTCCCGTCTTGCGCACACTGCTATGCCGTGCGTGGGTCAGCTGCCACCGTGACCACGACGCCCCGCCCCCCGGTGCGGGGTGTCGTCTACCGCTTTTGACTTTCTTCTCATCCTAACCGTCAACGCATCTCCTTACGTCTGTCCTGGTGCAGTCATCGGGAGGGTTACCCCTTCATGCAAATTGCACCTATTCTCAAGAAGAAGAGACCCTGTGTGCACCTAGGAAAGGGAACCCTAGGCACATGCAGCCTGAGTACTGAGGAATAACTCCTGGCTCTCGCCCCCCTGGAGAACAGCAGCCACACACAAGGCACAACGTCGCAAAAATACTGGAGCCAGAGCACACAACCGAGCCGATAGCATCAGCCCCAAGAACTGGGGGTGCGGATCGCCGGCGCGGTAGGTCTGGGGCTACCCCTTCCTCCTCCCGGGGAGGAGGGGTTGCGCAGACAGCGGAGCAATGACGGGTGACGTCATACTAGTTTGCTCGTTTTTGCTTGGGGTGTTCTATCCACTCCTTCGGCTTTTGGTTGCAATTTTCACCAGAATAGGGGTTTGTTGTGGGACGCCTACCTTTCTGGGTGCCTAACCCGGTCGATGCCAGACATAGAATGCTTCCAATTACACGGGGGTTTCTATAGGCCATTGCTCCCCTTGCCTCTTTAGAGGCGGGCAAGGTTCTGGCTCGTGGTCCCCGGTAGGCCCATAAGAACTCCATACACATGACTGATGCCAAAATCTGACATTAGCATATCAGCCTGGGATAGCTCCGGGGAGCCGACGGGGCTCCCCCCCAGAAAAAGCACGTAATCTGACGATAGGTTAATATGATGTATACATACGTGAGCCACTTTGTTCACAATGAAGTCTTTATACATCAAAGTATGAATTAGTACTGTACACACTTCTACATTTACATGATATAAATATGTACCCTTGACAAACTGGTGCCACCATTATCTAAATGATATACAGTATTTATACCCCCAATTTATCAAGTGTAACACTGCTCAGAACACTTAAATGTCTTGAGGGTAATATAAAGCAGTTCACTTCTAAGAGTACACAAATTATAATTTCAGTATACGTAGGCGCTAGATTTGTAAAGTATATCATGAAAGAAATTGTTTTAAATTACTGTATTATGCAATTAATACACATAATTACTACAAAATTAATAAAAACGCACAATATGAACTGCTATAATTAATAGGATTTTGCTACCATGCTGACCACCTTCCATTTGAGTCAAGCTATGAACAATATATGAAAGATTGGAAACCAAAGCTCTGCAGAATTAATATTTTGCCAAATACCGTGAAGCTTTCAAATAATTGAACTACAAAACTTGTTACAAAAATATTGATTCTTGACATCTTCATTCAGCCAATAGGGGCATATCTGAAATGCTATTTCATAAAACCAAATGTTCAAATTCATTTACATAAAAAGCATACATGGTAATGAAAATTATATGGTGTGAATAGCTGATAGTTTACAGTAAAATATGAAAAACAAAATGTACAATTTACCAGTTTTTGCTTGTTATACTAATACACAATTCTCATTAAATAATCACTGCTGTTATCTTTTAATGTAGATCAATGAACAAAATAACTTCATGAATTAATGCTTAAGTGAAAGGCAACTTGGTCATTGAACATTAATAGGTAATTTAATTTACTGGTGTTAAGTTGAAGGTTCTTCAGCAACTTGGTTATTAGAACATTAAGATCAAAGTTAAGTCCACTATAAGCCCTTACCCAGGCAATGACTAGTTAAGATTGGTCTATACAAAATAGAAGAGTTTACTAACATCACAATAACATACAGATGTTATGATATACAGAACAAGAATGAGAAGTCATTGATTAATAATCCTTATTGCCAAGTAATTTTGGAATTCAATTATTTTTCTCGCATTACATTTCATATACTATTCATAAGAACATAAGAATACAGGTAACTGCAGAAGGCCTACTGGCCCATACGAGGCAGCTCCTGTTACTTTAACTGTACCCCATAAATTTTAAATTGAAATAAATTCTTAAATTCTGACCAAGATCAATTTTTGCCATGCTTAAGCCATTTTTAATTATGTACATAATCAACGTTTCTTCACAAATTTTTTGATAATTTTAATTGTATTTGTTCATAAAATTTTAAATATTTGCAATCTTCTACACAATTTGCTTTAAATTGCATCAGTGCTAATACATTACTTATGAATCAACACTTAATTGTCAGGGGACAGGCAGCCATTATTAACACACACTTCATGTTAGGCTTATATCAAGGTTACCCCCAGGGTCAAATTACTGACTTTCCCAAGGATGCAATGCCACAAGCTGACCAACTTCCTGGTACATATTTATTATTAGGTGGACACACACTATCGCATTGAGCGATAGTTACATGCGCCCAACCATTTCTGTCCCACCCGGGACTTGAACCCGGAATTCTTGATTGCGAGTCGAGAACGAACCCAACTGTAATTTCAGGACCCCTAACACGATTCCAGTACCATTAAAAGTTAAACATTGTGCTTATTCACAAAGCCATTATAACTATGCTATTATCACAGCAACAACAGCTATATTTTTGCAAGGAAACACTGATTACATGTATAGCAGATTTATTTAATACAATGTGTTAACGTTTTACTGTATTTCATAAATGAATGCTCAATACCAAGTACTTGTCAATCCACCTGTACAATATATACCTTAAATAACATAAAAGCAAGGTATAATCAAGACAAGTGTCATTATCTCATTCTCAGAAAATGCTATTTGTACAACTCTCTGAGATTGTGTATTTGTAACTTCACAATGTTAGCATTATAACCTTATTATTGGTTCTCAAAAGCTCTCTATCTTCCAATCCTGTCAAAGGAATGTGTATCCTATGAATAGGCTACCTTGGCTCTTAGATATATATTTGCTAATATATTATCTTGCTTTTCTCATTATACAGCGGGCATATGAAGCCTCCATGAACACCAAAGCTTTACATAAATCTGTAAATTTTGCTACAGCATATGGACACCTGAATTAAATAAATATCACACACACATACACACCCACACATTAATATTCTCTTTCTCTTCACACTGCTTCACACATGCACAAGTGTGAGTATGCATGCACGAGATGCTCAGGTATGGACATGCACAAGTGTGAGTATGCATGCCGAGATGCTCAGGTATGGACATGCACAAGTGTGATATGCTGCACGAGATGCTCAGTTATGGACAAAATACACCAAAACATGTTAAACATGAGAGAGAACAAATGAGGATGATGCAAATGGAACCTAAATGTCTAAATGAACAGTGAAATAAAAATTTAATTTTGTCAGTAAATTAGCAGATTCTCTATTAAATGTCTGAAGAATAACAACTATAAGATTAAATCAAGATTGAGAGGCAGGATCCAAGACTTCAAGCCCAACATTTCCAAGAGACAAATATACACTCACACACATTCTTCATATACAGCTTTAAATGTACAAATGACAGACCAAGCACAATTAGGGCAGTGTGTTTAAAAATTCACTCACACTACGCTGAAAACATACACATACATTAAAAAAAATAGGAATAGTCTTCAGGATTAAAAAAAAAAAAAAAAAAAAAAAAAAAAGAAATCTTCAGAATATTATACATNAAAAAAGTCCACTTATGGATGTCAACTAACAAACTAACATTAAACATCGAAAAGACTTAATACTACATCTTATTTGGAAGCAAATCATCAAATGCAATTCAGCTACAGATAGACAACATTAACATCAGTAATAAAAATGATGGCAAGTTTCTTGGCCTATTCCTAGACAAGAGACTCAACTTCAGCACCCACATTCAACACATAACTAAGAAAGTCTCTAAGACAGTTGGTATACTCTCCAAAATCAGATATTATGTTCCTAACTCTGCTCTCCTCTCTCTCTATTATGCTCTAATCTACCCCTATCTTAATTATGGTATCTGTGCATGGGGGTCTACCACTGCAAACCACCTTAAGCCCATCATCACCCAGCAAAAATCTGCTATCAGAATAATAACTAACTCTGCTTTCAGACAACACTCAGCTCCCTTGTTTAAATCCCTAAACTTGCTAAATATTAACTCCCTCCACACATTCTCTTGTGTCAACTACATCTACAAAACCCTGTTCTTAAATGCAAACCATGCTCTGAAACTCTCTCTGGACAGATGTAATAGGACCCATTATCACCACACCAGAAATAAATATCTCTTTGATATCCCCAGGGTCAAACTTAATCTGTGTAAACACTCTATGCAAATTAAGGGACCTAGTCTATGGAACTCACTCCCTAGTGAATTGAAAAACTGTAAAACTTTTGCCTTATTTAAAACAAAACCAAAAAGTACTTAATTTCATCTTCTTAGTTTCCTACACTGAGCTTTATTTTTTGCTCTGTATCTAGTGTTACCCAATCTCCTAATTCTTATGTATTTAACCCAAACAACCTTATCATTGTGTTCATTGCTGTCTTCCTTTATGTGCTAGCCATTTGCTGTATTGTGCCTACCAAATTTTGTCAACTACCTTTCAAGCTTTCATTGCAATCAATCTTAGCTACCTAAGTGCTTTATTATACTGTACCTACAATTTCTCTCATCTTTTTTTTTTTCTTTTTTTCTTTTCTTGCCATGTAACTGTTATCATTTCTTTTATATAATTTTTGCTAGTATTTACCTACTAAAAATTTTCTTAGATTAAGGACCTGCCCGAAACGCTGCGCGTACTAGTGGCTTTACAAGATTGTAATTACCATATATATATTCTCACATTCCCAATGTACCTTCTTGTATATGAATAAATAAATAAATAAATAAATAAATAGACAAACGAAAGAATGTGGAACAGTAACTGAATAAGGACATAAGTAAACTAAAATTCATATAAGTATAGGAAACGGGGAACAAATAAACGGAGGCAGTAACCCAGAAAAGTCAAAGTAAAAACATAAAATAAATAATATCAATGAAGAATAAAGCGTGGAGGGAAGTAAAGAAACGAAAAGAGTAGCAGACAAGAAGTAAGGGCAGAAAAAAGGGAAATGAAAAAACAAAAAGCGCATAAAAGTGCACAGGACAAACAGGAAAAGACAAAGGAACCGAGAAAGGAAATAGATAAAATAAAGAACGCCTAAAGCAGGGGAATAAGATGAGAAAAATAACGAGTAAAACGGAAATATAACAAAACGAAAAGAAGAAGAGCGGGAGAACCAGGGAGGACGAAAGAAAAACTTAGCAGTAAATACAAGAATAACGGGGAAGATAAATGAATAAAGTAGCAGATCCCTGCAGAAGAACGAAAAGAAAATAAGGAAACTGAAGGATAAATAAAGAAACAACTAAAAGAGCAGCAGACAACCAGAAAACGGCATAAGAAAACGTAAAATAACGAACAAACGGAGAAGAAGAATCGAAGAGAAGTGGAGCAGCTAAATAAAGAAATAGTAGAAAAGAAAAGAACCAAGACTGCCTAACGGTAAAAGCGGACAAATGAGAACAGGACAAACAAGAGAAGACAAAAGAACTGGATAAATAAATAGATAAATAAAGATAACGCCTAAAGCAGGGGAATAAGACGGGAGAATAACGAATAGAACGGAAAGATAGTACATAAACGAAACGAAGAGCAGGAGAACCAGGGGGGACAAAAGAAAAACTGAGAAATAAATAACAAGAATAACGGAGAAAAAAATGAATAAAGTAGCAGGGCCCAGAATAAAGATGAAAAGAAATTAAGGAAAAACTGAAGGCTAAAATAAAGAAACGACTAAATGAGCAACAGTAACAGAATAATGGCATAAGAAATTAACATAAATTAACGAACAACGGAAATAAAGAATCGAAGGGAAGTTGAACAGCTAAATAAAGAAATAGAAAGAAAAGGACCAAGACTGCCTAAAGTAAGACTGAACGAACAAAGGAATAAATAAAAAGGGGCAAGAAAAAGCCGCAGGGGAAAGACAATTAAAATAAGAGGAAAGGTAAAGGCGTAGGGAAATGCACAAACGAACGTCCTCTCCTCTGGCGCAGAGCGGAGGCCAACTGCACCCCTAGGGACGGGGTGGAGACGGAGGGAGGAGCACCAAGTGTGTAGGCGGAGGGAGGAGCACCAAGCTTCCACTCCTATGCCGCAGAGCCCAGCAGGAGAGCCTCCCAGCGTCCCCTGCTGTATTCGGCCATCCTAGGCATCTGCTGCTGGATCGTCAGCTTGCCCCCAAAGCTGGAACAGCAGCAGCTGGCCCGCCAGTGTAGGTGGAGGGAGGAGCGCCAAGCTTCCACTCCTATGCCTCAGAGCCCAGCAGGAGAGCCCCCCCCCCAGCATCCCCTGCTGTAGGCGGCCGTCCTAGGCGTCTGCTGCTGGATCGTCAGCTTGCCCCAAAGCTGGAACAGCAGCAGCTGGCCCGCCAGTGTAGGCGGAGGGAGGAGCGCCAAGCTTCCACTCCTATGCCTCAGAGCCCAGCAGGAGAGCCCCCCCGCATCCCCTGCTGTAGGCGGCCGTCCTAGGCGTCTGCTGCTGGATCGTCAGATTGCCCCCAAAGCTGTAACAGCAGCAGCTGGCCTGCCGCCTGTAGGGACGACGACGCTGGGACATCCAGGCGTGTACACCAACACCTGGGCCGGGCGTCCCCCAGCGTCCGCTGGGCCACCAGCTGGTTCCCGAGCAGGAAGGTGGCCGCCAGACCAGGTTCCCGCGTGAACTGTAGGGGCCACAGGGGGCCCGCCCGCCCCCTCCGTATCCTCCAGCCCAGGCAGGGCGCAGCCAGCTGTGGCGTCAGCACTGGGCCCCAAACAGGGCCCGTAGGAGCTGGAACACGGCTGGGGCACGAGGCCGGGGAGGCGGGGGAGGGCCAGGGGAGGGGGTGGCCGGGGGGGGGGAAGGACCACAAGGGGCACAGGGGCCCAGTAAAGCAGCAAGGCACGGAACTAGCCCGGGGGGCGTGCCGCTGGGCACACGGCTAACGGACAATCCTAGCCTAGGAGGTGGCCACGCTCCTCGTGCGAGCCGCAGGCGGGGCCATACCTAGGGGCCATACCTGAGGTCCTGTTGCGGGCCCGACGCCCCAGGGGGGTCGCTCTGGGAAGTTGATGGGCCTCCAAGGGGCAGGTCCAATAGAGCGGGGGCCGCAGCTGCTGGTGTTGAGTCCATATTGTGGTCTGCAGGCTTCTGTTCGTGTGGAGCGTGGAGCGTACCGTAGCTGTGTAGTGTGTGGAGCGTACCGTAGCTGTGTAGAAGTGAGAGGGAAACTCCTCGTGCGTTTGCTTAAATGTGCGCCCCCCCCCCCCACGGCGCGCGCAGCTCTCACTGAGCGCTGCGTAATTGTTTTCGCCTCCCAGAATTCCCCCGCTTAATTTAAATTAAGCAGGGGCCATATCTGATCTTAGAAAGAATGCCAACAGTTTTTGAAACTTTTTTTGATATATTTAGAATGTGTCCCTGGAAATTCAGCTTGTGGTCAATGAGAACGACAAGGAACTTGCCATCTAATTTGTTACAAATTTGGCAAGTACAAATTGTTTATTTGAGATTTATTTGATTTGAGGATTTATTGCCAAACAGAATATAGAAAGTTTGTCAATGTTAAGGGTGAGTTTGTTGGCAGTTAGCCAAAGATGGACTTTATTTAGCTTAGTATTTACTGTGGCATTTAGAGCAAGGGGGTCAGGACTGAAGTAAATGAAGGTTGTGTCGTCAGCAAATAGAATTGGTTTGAGGTGTTGGGAGGCATTTGGAAGGTCATTAATGTAGATGAGAAAGAGGAGAGGGCCAAGTATGCAGCCCTGAGGAACACCAATGTTGATGGGTAGGGTGGGAGAAATTGAATTATTCACAGAAACATACTGGAGCCTGTCAGTAAGGTAAGATTTGAGGTATTGCAGTGAGTGTCCTCTGACTCCATAATGATGTAATTTAAGAAGGTTTTGGTGGTTGACAGTGTCAAAAGCCTTACGCAGGTCCACAAATAACCCAACAGGGAACTCATTTTTATCAAGAGCTGCATGAATCAAGTTAATCATACTAATAAGTGCATCGTTAGTGCTTTTTTTTGGGTCTGAAGCCATATTGACAAGAGCTAAGTATATTGTGTTTGGCTAGATAAGAGTAAAGCTGCTTGTAGATTAGTTTTTCAAATATTTTTGACAAGTTAGGCAGGATTGATATAGGTCTGTAGTTGTTAACATCTGTGAGATCACCACATTTGTGGACAGGGGTTACTCTCGCTTTCTTTAGAATATCTGGAAAGGTTTGGAGTTCAAGTGACTTGTTGAAGAGCAATGCAATAGCAGGGGCTAAAGATCTGGAGGCTTTTTTGTAAATTAAAGTTGGTATCTCCTCAAGGGCACTAGACTTGGTTTTAAGGGAAAGGATTATCTCATTGACGTCAGTGGAATAAGTAGGCTTTAGGTACAGAGACTGTGGATAGTTACCTGTAAGATAGTCCTTAACATCAGTACTGGAAGATGGAATATCATTTGCAAGGGATGACCCAATGGAAGAGAAGAACCTATTGAACTCAATAGCAGAATCAGAGGCTGAAAGCTGACCACCGTTATTGGACAGGAGTGTTGGTTTGTTATTAAAAATCTTCTTTGATCCCAATATTTGTGAGATTGTGCTCCAAGTTTTTTTAATGTTGCTCTTTATTTGGGTAAATTTATCTTCGTAGAATTTAGTTTTGGCTCGTCTAATTATTTTAGATAGCAATAACGAGTAATTCTTTGAAAATTCTTTGGAGACGGTTCCTAACCTGTACTTCTTCTCAAGATCATGTTTGATGAAGCATATAGACAGCATATAAACGAACATGTAAAAATTTCAATTTATATATAGCATATAAACGAACATGTAAAAATTTCATCCACAACCAAGCCCCCATACCCACCATGGAGCCACAATTAAATTAGAGCATAGGACACCTGACAAGACGGCCCGTCCCCCCCTCCCCCAAGGGGTGCATTGTGGGAATACGCCCTGCAATCGTCACCTTAAGAACCGTCAGTCTGTTGAGATCGGGCTCAGCAACGAAGGCAAAGAGTGATGATAAAAGTGTCCTCTTGCTTGACATCGTCGGGTACCACAGTTCTATGGATGAGAGTGTGCGCCTCCCCAAACACCCAAAATTAAAACAGAAGAAGACATCTGAAAGAATAATCAAGAATTGCAAAAAGTCGGCGGGAAATAATAATTAGAAAGGAGACGAGGGGGGAAGGAGGAAAATTAAAAATAAGGAAGAGGAAAAGGCATCCAGCAAAATTAGTGAACACGACAGCAGGAGCATAGGGCTTCAGAAGGTCATAGGACTGTCCCATGGAGCATCACACTCCGGCAGCTACCCACCAAGCCCCCTCATAACGGGAACGGGCTGGAAAGGGAGGGGGCACATAAATCGAAGAACTTTAGTTCAAACCTGTGCCGCTTTGATGGTATGTACTGCTTGAACGCCAGTCGTCCTTTAAAGAGGACTAGCGATTCATCAATCATGACATTCTGTCCTGGTACAAAATAGTCCCAGAACTTTCCTCTCGAGTCACTGAATATTTTCCGCACTTTCCAGTCTGTTGTGTCTATCTTTCTTTTCACTGTTCTCAAAGTGCAGGCACCTGAGAAGCAGCAGGAACCTATCACATGACATGTACCTGTTGGACAAGGGGAGCTGGAACAAGATGTCTTTGTTCCAGTAATCTTGGATCACGTGTTTTTCTACAAGCTTCATCATCATGCACAACGGTGAAAACACACATTTCCTCAACAGCAATTACACGTCTTTCCAACTTGTCATTCGAGAGATAAGTAAAATTCCAGAGGCAACAAGTTACACAGTAAATCAGTTCATCTCTGCAACGAGATGCTCCATGAATGGCTGATCGAAATATGCCATTAAATAATCAATTTCAGCCAAATCTTCACCAGCATAGGGAAATAAGGGTGTCACGCCAACATTGATATTATCAAATGCTGAAATTTGTGGGACAAAATTATCACAATCCTCCCACACATGTAAGTAATTGTCAAAAGAAGGCACCAAGCTGGGTAAGTTATGTAGCATCCTCCCCCACAAGTACACCCGTGCTTCTTATCATGGCACCAACACCATGGCATACACCAGCACGAGCACGGGCCCTATCTGCACAACCAGTATGAGCACCAACAGCACGGGCGCCAACAACACGGCTCCGTCGTCTTGTGCAAGAGTTGCTTATGGCAGGAGACATGACTCTTCTGCGTAGTATACGCCTGCCACGAACACCTGATGTCGAAGGCTCACCGTGGATGAAACCCATCGCTTAATTACCACGTAAGTGGTAAGCGACGGGACGTAAGTGGTAAGCGACGGGTCGTAAATGAGAAATGTAGGAAAAAGGAGAAAAACAAATATAAGGAAATAAAGTTCATAGCATAAATGCAACAATATTTTATTTGTACTCACCAATAAGACAAGTTCCGATCTACTTATTATGTTGATATCATTGTTGATGGAGCATAGTTATTTGCATGCAAGAGGTGATGGAGGATGTTGATGGTGTTGGGTTGACTGAAGCGGAGATTAATAGTGATAAGGTAACCTCAGATGTTGATGCATTTGGGTCAACATGTGACGGGTCAGGTGCAGGCGAGGCAATGCTAGCTTTCTTCGAAGCCTCCCTCACACCCTCACTGCTGATCACTGCTGCTCTCCCTCCCATCCTCACTGCTGCTCTCCCTCCCATCCTCACTGCTGCTCTCCCTCCCATCCTCACTGCTGCTCTCCCTCCCATCCTCACTGCTGATCTCCCTCCCATCCTCACTGCTGATCACTGCTGCTCTCCCTCCCCAAGAGAACCTACTGGAAAGTGACCAGTTCATTAGATTGCCAGTCAGAGATAGCTGGAGGGTTTTAACAAGTGATAGCCTAAAGAATTTTCATAGCTTGGTGAAATTCAGGTGTATTTTCCGTGAGCAGCCATTATGGAAGTGGCAGAGGCCTGCCACTGGCTTCTTCATCACCTCACGCCTCTGTTTGTACCACTCCCATACTGCATCAACACTCCACTTTTACTTTGCTTACTACCTTTCTATTTCGTACTGCCTTATCACTTTCACTTCTAGAGAAATAGTAAGAAATTATAAGTTTAGCCTCAAGAAGATCAAAAACAGTACTTTTACTAGTGCCATATGCAGCGCGCACGACACTTCTCAGGGCACCGCTCTCCAGCTTCTCAATTATTTCAATTTTTCTTCTCAAATGTCATCGATGTCCTTTCTGTTACGTATCTCCGCTTGTTGATGCTTTCACTGACACAATACGTGCATTTGGAGCCGACATGGTGCACGGATGGGAACTCGCCCAGAGAATGGCGTTTCATTACATTCAACGCCGGCTTTTTTGGGGGAACC
>WNGS01007095.1:0-61005 GCA_020271785.1 Procambarus virginalis
ATTTTGTTCAACAAAACACAAGGAAGGAGCATGCTGTCTCGCCCAGAGGAGGAAGAAGAAGCTGTCTGTGAGCACCATACCCGATGCTGTATGCAACCCCATGCTGTGTGCTGACTGTTGCTGTGTGCTGATCGTTGCTGTGTGCTGGTCATTGCTGTGTGCTGGCCAATGCTGTGTGCTACCCAAGCTGTGCTGAGTGTTGCTGTGAGAGGAATCTGCCGACGCTGTGTACGAAACGACGCTTTGATGCAGTGTACAAAACCCGATGTTTTGGTTACGAAACGACGCTTCGTGCTACAAAATTCTTCATGCTGTGAACCTACTGCTGC
Source organism: Procambarus virginalis (assembly GCA_020271785.1). Classification (NCBI taxonomy): domain Eukaryota; kingdom Metazoa; phylum Arthropoda; class Malacostraca; order Decapoda; family Cambaridae; genus Procambarus; species Procambarus virginalis. The sequence continues at coordinate 330 of WNGS01007095.1, forward strand.
CTACTGCTGTACCAACTGCTGCCTACTGCTGCCTACTGCTGCCAACTGCTGCCAATTGCTGTACCAACTGCTAACAACTGCTGTGTTGCTGTGAGTAGGAACAACACATGTACACAAGGCTAGGTAAGATTAATTAATTATTTAATTAATCTTACTTACTAATTAAGATTATCCATGAGGCTATCACCTCATGTCCGGTCGTGATGGTCAAGTGGTTTAAGGCGTCTTGTACATACCAGTTGCGTTGCTCCTGGGAGTATGGGTTCGAGTCACTTCTGGGGTGTGAGTTTTCATTCGCATATAGTCCTGGGGACCATTCAGGCTTGTTCGCATTTGTGTTCCTCACGTGTGCCCCAAGAATGAGGTGATTTGGTAAAATGCTATGCCCAAGATAACCATCCGAGTGCCGGCGGTGGGTGGTTCAAATAGCTTCGGCTATCACCTCATTTCCGGTCGTGATGGTCAAGTGGTTTAAGGCGTCTTGTACATACCAGTTGCGTTGCTCCTGGGAGTATGGGTTCGAGTCACTTCTGGGGTGTGAGTTTTCATTCGCATATAGTCCTGGGACCATTCAGGCTTGTTCGCATTTGTGTTCCTCACGTGTGCCCCAAAGAATGAGGTGATTTGGTAAAATGCTATGCCCAAGATAACCATCCGAGTGCCGGCGGTGAGGTGGTTCAAATAGCTTCGGCTATCACCTCATTTCCGGTCGTGATGGTCAAGTGGTTTAAGGCGTCTTGTACATACCAGTTGCATTGCTCCTGGGAGTATGGGTTCGAGTCACTTCTGGGGTGTGAGTTTTCATTTGCATATAGTCCTGGGGACCATTCAGGCTTGTTCGCATTTGTGTTCCTCACGTGTGCCCCAAAGAATGAGGTGATTTGGTAAAATGCTATGCCCAAGATAACCATCCGAGTGCCGGCGGTGAGGTGGTTCAAATAGCTTCGGCTATCACCTCATGTCCGGTCGTGATGGTCAAGTGGTTTAAGGCGTCTAGTACATACCAGTTGCGTTGCTCCTGGGAGTATGGGTTCGAGTCACTTCTGGGGTGTGAGTTTTCATTCATATATATGTATATATATATATATATATATATATATATATATATATATATATATATATATATATATATATATATTATGTATTTGATGGTTACAAGATATGCATAGGTTGATACAAAAATGAATACAAAAAGGTGCTTAAAGGTTATGGATCTCTTGAAAAACACGACAATGGGAAACATTGATGAATGTCACAGACAGGTTCGAACATTGGTACAAGTCAAACACTTCTTCGAATTCCTCTGAAGTTGGACTAGTGCCCAAGACGCAACAGGCATTTCCCCTCTGGATCGCAACACTGAGGCGCTGGAACAAGAAACTTTTTGCTCTCTGGTCTTTTGTAGCGCTAATCAATTTGTCTCCCAATTCCTTTAGGAACTTCAATGCACATTTTCCCCACGAACCAAGGGTCTCCGAGCCGATCGGAACAAAGCTGTAGCAGTGTGCCAGACCCCTGTATTTAATAATTTTCTGAGATTCCCTGAAAGAGGCAGCACCCCGCTTTCACGTGTGCTGTAGTGGAGGTAGGTACTGGCCAGTGTGGCAGCGCACGTGTAGTCCCACACCACTTGCTTACCATCCTTCCAAGGAAGCAAGGTGACCCCATCTGGGCGCTTCTGAGGGTCGTTAGGTCTGGATAAGTGTGGTTCTCTTTGTGCCGGGCAGCGGGCTGTGGCGAGGCTCCTCTTGATGATGTCGTTGACTTCTTCATGTCTTGCAATCTTACCCTGTGATTTACGACATACCAGACCATGACGACCATATTGGTCTGCCATCGCAGTTCCGCAGATGCACCTATGTTCGGTGAGGATGGGGGCGGCAAGGCGAAGGGCAACTCCAATGCGGAGAGCGTCATGACTGAGGCGAGTTCCCAGGGCTGCATTGGGCACAGCAAATAAAAAATCCCCGGCGTGGGGTGCTGTTACCGCTAGGAGGCGGGCTTTGTTTTCAGCATCAGCGTTGTCAATCATTGCTGTGACAGTCTTTTCCATTATGGGGCTATCCCAGTGGGCCTGCTTGTGGTCTTTTGGGACTTGTGGTCGGGGTTGAGGGTGTGCAATAGTGTCCCATTGTCTGGCTGCTTCGATGAACGTTTGATCATGAGTTCCCGCTGTCTCTCTCATACGCTCTGGTAGGATCTGCCCTACCAATTCGTTGGCTGCTGTACATGAGGATAAGAATGCTGGAAGTGCTACCTCAGTTGCCTTTCGTATGCCTATCCCCCCGAATCTCACTGGTAGTGTTGCTTGGTCCCACTGACTGTCATCTAAATCTAGGTTGAGCGCCTTTCTGAATATTGACCTGAGGAGCTCATCATATTGATTAAGAAGTGGGTTGCCAAAAGTGGGTGCACACCTTAAGAAGTATGTTAGCCTGGGCAAGGTAAGGCACTTTGTGAGAAGGTAGAGGGCATCATGGGAGTCCAAGTCCCCTATTCTCGCTTCCATCCTCTTTAGGTCTCTAAACTTTTCATCAAGGACTGCAGCAATGGCATTGTGGCCCAGAGGTGCTCCAAGTAGTGTGCTGTCGGTGGGTTTAATGACTGAGGCTTCTGGTAAAACTGATTTCACTGCTCTAATGATTACCTCACCGGATGCAATAATTTCGCACTTGGAGGGGTTAAGAACGAGACCCATGGTCTCCCCCGTGTCTTCACCAGCTGCAGGTCTTCCAGAAGGGAGTCTTGTGTGCCTGCCAGAGTGCCATCATCCAGGAACCAGATGTTGAGCTCACTGGACAGTCTGGTTGTAATTTCTCGAACCGCTATGCAAAAGAGGAAGGGTGCAAGTGGGTCTCCCTGTTGAATTCCCTCTGCTGAGGTGACTTCATGTTTGCCAAACAGGAGGGTTGAGTCTTTGCTGTAGCCTGCTGACACAAACGGGAGAATGCTTGGGCAATGTTCCTGGACTGCAGTGAGGATTGCTTCCCTTTTGACCGAGTTGAAAGCGTTTTTAAAATCTAATTTTACTACTGCCTGGTCTTCAGTAAGAGAGCTAATGTAGGCTCGTGCAGCATGGGCCGCTGCTTCACAGCCTTGGGGGACTCCAAATCCCAGCTGGTTGGGTTGCAGCATGGTGGCTGCTTCCACTCGGATACTTCTGACAGCAGCCCTTGCAACTAGGCGGCGAAGGGTATTACCAACGGCAATGGGTCTGATCCCTCCCCCCTTCTTTTTCAGGGCACATAGGGATGCACCAAAGAAGAATGGTTTGATTTCATCAGGGATTAACCCGGCGAGGCAGTTGTTGACAAACGTTGTGATTTCTGTCAGGAGCGCTTCTGCAGCTGGGCCAAGAACAGGGTTCACCATTTCCTTCACATGTTGAGGTCTTACCCCTGTGTAGCCTCCTGAGGAGCCCGGGGGAAATGAAACGATAGCTTTATAAACCTCTGACTCCCGGAGGACGAGAGGTTCCTGGTTAGGGGGGACCCTGACCTGCGGGGGAGGTCCACCTACGGCCCTGAGGGGGTGTTTTTCTCTCAGTGCTTGGGCTGTGGTTTCATCCCTGGGCAAAATTTTGTCCTCACTTGTGATCAACCTGAGTGCCCCGACTGTATTGCCCTCTTCAATTTTCTTGCTGACTTGGGTACCTAATTTTCTGCTGTCGCTGATTGTCGTACTTGGTCTGCCTCGGCGGTGTTTGGTGTGTTTGGGGAGGCGGACTAGGTTGTCAGCCCTAGGAAAATCCCTAATTGCTTTATTGACGGATGAGGCCAGTGTCTTGCCTCCTCTGTCTGGTACACCTAAGCATGCATTGCCAAAAAGTAACAGATTGTGCCAGGCTTTGATGGTATCAGGTGCATCAAGGTTATTTGACCCTCTGTTGACTTTTCCGATGAGGTCCGTGTATTTCCCGGCAGCAAATGGGCGAGAGGCCTTTGGGATGTGAGTGAGTGTCCTGGTTGACGTTGCTTTAATTGCCTCTAGCAGGTCGTCTGTTGCAATATAATCTGTTGCAATTTGTGCTGGTGCAACAGCCCTGAGTGCTGCCTCCTCCCACGGGAGGCCTCCCTGACCCAGGACAGTCACCATGCTGGCGTATGACTCTGGAGACTGAGTTGATGCTGATGTTGCTCCCACAAACACTGCAGGTGCCTCTCCTTTGAATGGCTTCCGGAGGGGTGAGCTGGCTGGCAGCGGCCTCTTCTGCCATCCCCTTAGGTAAAGTGACTGTCACCTTGCACTGGAGTATTTGTCTCTCCCTCCTGGTTGGGGGGGACGAAGTTGTCCCTTATACCATGCGTCATGTCTGGGCAGATGTCTGGGGGTGGGTGGGCTCGGAGGTGGTGGGTGGGGGTTGGGAGGCTACGCTGGCCCGGCCTTAGAGGGGGCGGGGGGAGGGGAAGACGCGTCCTCCTGATCGTGGGAGGTGGGGGCGGGCGAGCGGGAGATACTGCACCTCACTGCGGGGGGCGGGAGACACTACACAAGGAGTGGGGGAGCGGGAGACACTAAACTCACTGGGGAAGAGGGGGGGAGGCACTAATCTCAGGGGGTGGGGGGAGGGAGGGTTGGGTTGGCACTTAACACTTGGAAAATTTCCTTTTGTCACTAAACACTGGTGTCCTGGCTCACTGGGTGTGGTACACTCAACACGATACTCACAATGGTCCAGTCATCACAGGACTGGACTTAACTTATCTTTTTCAAGTACTTATTGGCACACTGGTGACCCCCTCTCTTGACCACACCACATGTGTCCTTCCATCCTTTCCTGGTGAGGGAGCCGTAGGGCGTGTGACGTGTGTGGGCGTGGGCTGACAGTGGCCGTCGGGTGGCGGTGGGCGTAGGGTTGCGTGGGATGACGGTGGGCGTGGGGTGCCGGTGGACGTGGGGTGCCGGTGGGAGTGGGGTAACGGTGGGCGTTGGGTGACGGTGGGCGTTGGGTGATGATGCGCGGGAGGTGATGGTGGGCGTTGGTCGACAGTGGGCGTGAGTGGGCAATGGTCGTCGGGTCAGCCGCCGGGAGTGGGTTGCTGGGTGGGCTGGCGAGGCCTGCGGGAGGCTAGGGAGGGGGGAGAGGGGTCCCGCCACAGGTAGCGGTCACAAACACTTAACACAAAGTTTCACTGGTGCATTATGTTTATCACTACAAACTCGCCATTCATCTCCTCGTCCCCGTATGATCTCCAATCGCCTCTAACGCTGTGGATGCAACCACCACAGCCTGCAACACTTGCACCGTGCAACAAATGGGTGTTGATAAACTTCACACACACGTTGATAAAGTTTACAGTTTGTTTACAACGCACAGATTTAAAATAAAAAGCTGTCACGGGGTCCCCGACCGTCCGCCCTCGTCGCCAGTGTCAACACTCATATATATATATATATATATATATATATATATATATATATATATATATATATATATATATATATATATATATATATATATATATATATATATATATATTGTGACGATAATCTCTTTCAAGAGAGATTGAGCCTGCTCTTCCCTATCTCAATTTACGTCAACTATACAAGTGAAAGATGCTACATTCAAGATACGTCCACCAGTAGCACAAAACATTTTGACCAGGAAGCAAAACGTACCCTGCAAACCCCCCTTCACCCCCCCCCCCGTCAGTTGGCTCACCGCCTGTCTTCAACGAGCTACTACCATTCTCCAGCTGCCTGCCTTCTGATTGGCTGGTGTCGCCAGCAGCACACCTACACCTGCACCACTCACGCCATCTAGCTGAGTCAACGTCTGGGCTAGCTGCAGCCGTCTTCCTCATAATATTCTTTGTGCTCTTAGAGTTGACATCTCTCTCTGGTATACTAAGCTCTGGCTGTCGTATACTAAGGGAGGTAGCAGCTATAGCCAATATTCTCAGCACCTGATTGTTATTATTTTATTGTAGAGTAACATTTCACATCTAGTAATTATTCATGTTGTTTTGTTTGTTGACTTGTTTAATTTTCATTTACAGCCAAGGGATTGTCTTTGTTCATATTTTATTTTCTAAATTATTTAAAGTTTCATTGTTTATACTTTGTGTTTTGCGTGTCTTCCCTTACCTTACCACAGACAAACAGGCAAGCAGTCTCTTTTTTGTGTGTGACCAGGCATTGACACCTGCCATTGGAGGACTGCCGAATATCAACACTCCAACACTTTACCGTCACAATATATATATATATATATATATATATATATATATATATATATATATATATATATATATATATATATATAAATATAATATATATATATATATATATATATATATATATATATATATATATGCATATATATCATATATATGCATATATATATATATATATATATATATATATATATATATATATATATATATATATATATATGCATATATATGCATATATATGCATATATATGCATATATGCATATATATGCATATATATGCATATATATGCATATATATGCATATATGCATATATTATATATATATATATATATATATATATATATATATATATATATATATATATATATATATATATATATATATATATATATATATATATATATATATATATATATATATATATATATATATATATATATATTGTCGGGGTTTCACGGTTCTCGTTAGTGAAGGGTTAAAGCAAAGGTAGACTGGATCTCCTTTCCAGGTGGTTGCTCCGACAATAACCCTTACTCACCGTCGTTCTGCGGGTCTTCCCTCGATCCTCTAAGCTCCACTGCTCGCCCCGGAGAGTACCCCAGTCGATCTCGCAACCGGCCTTAAATTGCAAGATGAGTGGGGGCACAGATCGTTCCCTCAATCTGTGGCCCACCCCGACACAGAACTCTTACACAGCCTTTAAGGTCGCCAACTGGTATTTTTAGGTGTCCAGTAACACTGCAGTGGTGAGGTGTAATTGTGGTAATTGTGGTAAGAGCAAATTCCAGTAATATGGTATCAGGCAGATCACTCTGCTTTACGTCATTACACGGTCACAAGATAAATGGAGGGGATGATATCAAACACCAAAGAGTTTTGGTATTTTACTTAAAAGACAATGAGTAATATATATGCATCAATGTATCAGGAATAATATATGACAATTGCTCCATTCATAGCATAATATTCTGGAGCGCACCAATATGGTAACACCGGCAGCGCCACCTGTCAGATGTCAGCTGACCGGGACCCTCGCGATCGTGGGAACAGACTAGTACCTGTTTTCTAATTCTGTCACGATCCCCGTTTATTTAACTTTTTCCAAAACACTGTATTCAACATTCACATGGCTTACTTATGATTTCACTGGCCTCACGATCAACATCTTATTCACAATGCACTCACAGTGGCTTTTCACCGTACCAAAAGATTACTCTATTCTTAATATTATTTACTGTGAATGCACTCGCTTGATCACTGAACTTTTCTTTATATCTGTACTTTCTCTTAAAGAGATATCACTGGCAATCACTTCACGTATATGATATTATTCAGTACACAAGCTTTGTCATAGATAAATCAGTAATCAAATTACAGGCATATATATATATATATATATATATATATATATATATATATATATATATATATATATATATATATATATATATATATATATATGTATATATATATATATATATATATATATATATATATATATTATATATATATATATATATATATATATATATATATATATATATATATAAATCATGAAGATCAATACACAGGCATTTATATCAATAGATCATAGAGGTCAACACACAGGCATGTATATCAATAAATCTTGGAGATCAATACACAGGCATTTATATCAATAAATCTTGGAGATCAATACACAGGCATTTATATCAATAAATCTTGGAGATCAATACACAGGCATTTATATCAATTGATCATAGAGATCAACACACAGGCATTTATATCAATAAATCATGGAGATCAATACACAGGCATTTATATCAGTAAATCATGGAGATCAATACACTGGCATTTATATCAATAGATCATAGAGATCAATACTCAGGCATTTATATCAATAAATCTTTGAGATCAATACACAGGCATTTATATCAACAAATTCTAGGCTCATAGCCTAACACCAATATCTGGTTTACTACCAATATATAATAATAATAATCACAGGAAATTAATAATAGTCACAGTAAATTCTTTGATGAATCTTGGTGCTTGCACACACCCACACATAGATATATATGTAAACTGATACTGTGAGCGCTCTGGGTAGCCTCACCACACACAGTGCTCTCTGTGACTTAGACTCAAGTGAGACTTGCTCACGACATATAAAATATCCTGACAAGAAAATATATAGCTAACTAAAGGGGAAATGGGAGGGTAACTGTAAACACCTACTTCACCTATCCTAGGATGACAGTTGGGTTGTAGCTCCTGGTCCAGGCTCTCGCCTCGTTCACCATCCAGAAACACAAGCCCACGATTTAGGATGTCGCGTCTCGCCGCTTCTGTACACTGCAGGTCCGTGCTCCTTCCTCTACAGTACGTCGCAGGGTTGAAGTCGGTCTCCTGGCCGTCAACTTTCCTCCCAACTACGGCAGCCAGCCTACGTCTCGGCGGTCGTCGCACGTTTCCCAATTAGTCCTTGTCACTGTACTCCCAGAGGAACTGCCTCTCACCACTACGAAGTCACTGTGAAGTTATCAGCCGTCCCAGACGATACTGCTTAAGCTCCACACGCACAGCACCCGACTTCAGAGCACTTGAAGCTCACAACACTGTCAATTCCCTCGTCGTCTAGATATATCGCTAGGTATTTGGGAAGACTTCTCGACGTGCTTGCATCCAACTGTTGACTCGTAGGGTTCCACGAAGGTGGGGTTACTGTCAAACTTGACAGGATCGTCGATCACACGTTCAACCTGGTTGACAAGGCGGTCAACCCGGTCCACTCACGGCGGATTGGCCCAGCCACTAAGCTGTCCCTTATACTGGTGAACTGCCAAGGACGTCACACGTCGATGCCCGGCCCACTTCTTGCAACGCACCTGTCCCTGAGCACTTGTTGCTCAATATTCTGTCAATTCCTTATCTGAGCCACATCTGGGTTGCAGGAAGGCCTCACAGAGTGCGCGCCAACAACTGGAGACGCTTACATCCACCGGAGTTCGGTAAATCCGTCACTCTGACAGGATGACCGATCGCGCGTCCTACCTCTCGGACGTGTCGTGAAAGACTGATATCGCCACGGCGCCAACACGGCCGGACCCCCATGCCTATGTGACGTCACTTTTTCTAAAGTCGGTTTTCATTGGCTCCCAGTGCCATGTCGCTGACGGTGACCAATCTGACGCCACTGACGTCACACAGTTTTGGCGGGAGAACAGACTCGCCAGCGCCATATTGGCTCCCTAAAGGGCCTATCCCACAGGCCAAAATGTTCTTATTTCACCAATTTCTCGGCTCTTCGAGAATACTGTTCTCTCCCACATATGTTCAATTGATGCCTGCAATGTAGAGAACGCTCGGGAATAGTGGACATGACTCTTACAGCGGGTGTGGGAGAATTAGAAGGGGGGGGAACACCGTCACATACCCCTCCCCTTAAAATAAGAGTCATGTCTGGTTAGTGCATGCGGGACAACGCATCTGCGACTACGTTGTCCTTTCCACTGAAAATCTTGGCTTCCAGCCAGTATTGCAGCCGCCAATGTGTGACACTCCTCATGTGTCTGCAGACCGTCTTCAAGGTCATCCTGGGCGTCCACTGCTTACCTATTACGGACCGAGGGCTCCACACCTCACGTCCGTCCACCAGCTGGAACTGTGAGAAGTTTAACGGTTCTGCCACTGCTTTGCGAATGGCCAACAAAACAGGGTCCGCTGCCTCTTCCCACTCGTCTTCCTGCTCTACGCAGAACATTCTCAGAGTTGTCTCTGAGGTGGAGTGGAATCTTCCGACCGCCCCCTTCGACTGCGATCGGTAGGGCGACGACCGAATCTGCATCACTCCCCGTTTTATCACTGTTCGTCTGACACACTCAGACCGGAACATATTTCCACTGTCAGCCTGATTTTCCCTGGGCCTCCTCACCCAAGAGAAAAGATGTTGTAGTTGCCCAGCCACTTCTCTCGACGTTGAACGTCGCATCGTGGTCACCCCTAGGTGACCCGCAGAGTCAACAGCGTGCAACGGACTCAACACTGCCGCTCTGCACTTGGCTGGCAACGCTACTTGGCCTCTCGTACCTGGAGAGGCTTTTCCGACCTCCATCCTTACAGGTTTACACTGTCTTATTAATATGCCTTCTTGCCTGTTAAAGTGAGTAGCTTTCTCGGGACCAATACGTCCTCCTTTGACCTTACAAATCAACTTGGGGAATTCTGCCTGCTGCACCTCCTCGAGACGAGTGCGATCCACCCCAGGAGAACCGGTGAGGGTCACCTGTACCTCACCATCTGGGCTGCCTTCGCCCTCCACTCGCTCTCCTGGTTCCATGACGAGGTGATCATTTTCCAGGCCGTCGGACGTCTCCTCGTCGGCCTTATCAGATCCACGTCCTCCTTGTCCTTCGCGCTGCCTCGGAATCATAGCACAGACAGGGAACGCCTCCATGGCGATTCCTTTCTCGTCCCCACAGGCGTCGAACACTTCGCCTTTCTTCTCTAGGTGCTCCAAGCACTCCTCGTCCTTCACGAGGTTCGGTAGGACACGTCCTCCACATGCGTCATTTCCCAAAATGACCTGTGCCTCCCTCGTGGGCATCGTCGCACAGACCCCCACTACTAGGGTTTGGCATCCATAAACCGAACTCAGGGTTACCTGGTGTAGGGGCATCTGCACTGGGCCTCCCACAGTGGTCACACTTGCCTCACCTACACAGGCATTCTCGTGACACTCAGGGAAAAGGGTTCTGCTCACCAGGGTAAATTCCGCCCCAGTATCTCTCAGCATCATTACCGGGATGGGTCTGCGTCCCCCACCCTTACAGTTCCCTCACGCACGAACGGGTTAGCCTCCTTCTTACGTACGGGTCCATCCCGCACTCCTTCGGCTAACTGGTCCTCTACCCGTACAAAAGCAACGTAACCCCGCTGCTTAGGACGTTTGCATTCGCGCGCCATGTGTCCTATTAACCCGCAGTTGAAACAGCGGATCCTTCTTCTTCCGCGGACTTCTCTTGCGCCTTCCAAAGACTCATGCTCAGCATCTCCGGCCGTGACGATAACAAGATCTCTTGAGCTCTCCCTCGGTGACTTTCTTCGGCGGTTCCACAGCACTCTTCTGTCCTCTGCTGTCTCCACTTGAGGGGTAGGACTTAGGATAACTCGGTCCTGTCCTCCAACCGTCCGACCTTCTATTATTCCTCCCATAACTGGAGAATGCGGGCGGTCGGTGCTGTCCCTCTCGACATGGACGTAAAGCTTCCTCTAGCATGTCTGCTCGATCGGCTGCGGCTCTCGGTCCTTGATGTCCGCTTCCTTTACTCTCACCCTAATCTCGGGAGAGAGCACGGACATGAACTTTTCCATGACCATTAGCCTCTTGATCTGTTCAGCCGATCTTGCTCCTTCCGACTCCAGCCATTTCAAGAATTTCCTTTCCATGTCCCTCGCCGTCTCCGCATACGATTTTCCTGGCGATCGGGTACATTCTCTAAACCTTTTCCTATAGCACTCCGGCGTCAGCTTGAACGAATGGAGCACGGCCCGTTTTACTGCATCATAGTTGGTACATTCCTGGAGATCGAGCATATTGTAAGCTTCACGAGCTTCACCAGTGAGCCTTCCCTGAACTAGCTCCGCCCACTCTGCCCTCGGCCACTTCTTCAACGTAGCGACCCTCTCAAAGTGATCGAAGAATCCCTCAGCCTCATCAGGCACGAAGACTGGCAAATCCCTCTCTCTCACTCGGCGGTCTTCCTGCTGTTGTGGTGGGGCCTGGAGCTAGTTTCTCAACTGCCTCAGCTCCTCTCTCAAGTCTTCTTTCTCCACTTTGGCCGCTCTCTATTCGTCTCAAAGTGGTCGGTGATCGTTTGCAGCTGTGCCTTGGTGCACTCTCCAGTACTTGCTCGTCTCTCGCGTCGATAAACCTGGCTACTTTATCATCCTCCATCTTGTGACAATGAGTGAAAACCTAGGCCTGATATTTAATACCACAATTACAACCTTGATCTTGCTCTTAATCCTGGCAAGGTCGCCAATGTCGGGGTTTCACGGTTCTCGTTAGTGAAGGGTAAAAGCAAAGGTAGACTGGATCTCCTTTCCAGGTGGTTGCTCCGACAATAACCCTTACTCACCGTCGTTCTGCGGGTCTTCCCTCGATTCTCTAGGCTCCACTGCTCGCCCGGAGAGTACCCCAGTCGATCTCACAACCGGCCTTAAATTGCAAGATGAGTGGGGGCACAGATCGTTCCCTCAATCTGTGGCCCACCCCGACACAGAACTCTTACACAGCCTTAAGGTCGCCAACTGGGTTTTTAGGTGTCCAGTAACACTGCAGTGGTGAGGTGTATTTGTGGTAATTGTGATAAGAGCAAATTCCAGTAATATGGTATCAGGCAGGTCACTCTGCTTTACTTCATTACACGGTCACAAGATAAATGGAGGGGATGATATCAAACACCAAAGAGTTTTGGTATTTTACTTAAAAGACAATGAGTAATATATATGCATCAATGTATCAGGAATAATATATGACAATTGCTCCATTCATAGCATAATATTCCGGAGCGCACCAATATGGTAACACCGGCAGCGCCACCTGTCAGATGTCAGCTGACTGGGACCCTCGCGATCATGGGAACAGACTAGTACTTGTTTTCTAATTCTGTCACGATCCCCGTTTATTTAACTTTTTCCAAAACACTGTATTCAACATTCACATGGCTTACTTATGATTTCACTGGCCTCACGATCAACATCTTATTCACAATGCACTCACAGTGGCTTTTCACCGTACCAAAAGATTACTCTATTCTTAATAATATTTACTGTGAATGCACTCGCTTGATCACTGAACTTTTCTTTATATCTATACTTTCTCTTAAAGAGATATCACTGGCAATCACTTCACGTATATGATATTATTCAGTACACAGGCTTTGTCATAGATAAATCAGTAATCAAATTACAGGCATATATATATATATATATATATATATATATATATATATATATATATATATATATATATATATATATATATATATATATATATATATATATATTAGTATATTTGGTAGCAGTCTTTCCTGTAGACATATGTTATTAAATATGACCGAAAAAGTAAGATTAATAATTCTAACACGAATTTTCTCAATTTTCCTTATGTTTGTTTTTACTGATGATGGTAAATGAAAAATCAATTCTCCAAAATTCATTCTTTATTTTTAGTCTGACGCGACACTTGAACGCGTTTCGTAATAACTAATTACATTTTCAAAGACTTTTATTTTTCACACACAACTATAACCTGAGAGCACTAAACAGTTCTTTACTATGCTATGATTTAAACAGCTTTCATCTTTCATTTTATACCCGCGTTTGGGTGAGGTGATATGTTACAACAGTTTTTAATGAGGTGAACAAAACTTTCAACAAAGGACAGAACACGAAAACAATGGATATTAACTGGGTAAATTGAAGGTATGAATGGAAGTAACTGCGGAAGGGCCTATTGGCCCATATTTCTTGATGCTTCTATATTGGAGCGGGGTCCACAACTATATTCTACCCACTTCAAGACCCCGCTCCAATATAGAAGCACCAAGAAATATGGGCCAATAGGCCCTTCCGCAGTTACTTCCATTCATACTTCAATTTACCCAGTTAATATCCATTGTTTTCGTGTTCTGTCCTTTGTTGAAAGTTTTGTTCACCTCATTAAAAACTGTTGTAACATATCACCTCACCCAAAACGCGGTATAAAATGAAAGATGAAAGCTGTTTAAATCATAGCATAGTAAAGAACTGTTTAGTGCTCGCAGGTTATAGTTGTGTGTGAAAAATAAAAGTCTTTGAAAATGTAATTAGTTATTACGAAACGCGTTCAAGTGTCGCGTCAGACTAAGAAATAAAGAATGAATTTTGGAGAATTGATTTTTCATTTACCGTCATCAGTAAAAACAACATAAGGAAAATTGAGAAAATTCGTGTTAGAATTATTAATCTTACTTTTTCGGTCATATTTAATAACATAGATAAATATATATATATATATATATATATATATATATATATATATATATATATATATATATATATATATATATATATATATATATATATATATATATATATATAAATCATGAAGATCAATACACAGGCATTTATATCAATAGATCATAGAGGTCAACACACAGGCATGTATATCAATAAATCTTGGAGATCAATACACAGGCATTTATATCAATAAATCTTGGAGATCAATACACAGGCATTTATATCAATAAATCTTGGAGATCAATACACAGGCATTTATATCAATAGATCATAGAGATCAACACACAGGCATTTATATCAATAAATCATGGAGATCAATACACAGGCATTTATATCAGTAAATCATGGAGATCAATACACTGGCATTTATATCAATAGATCATAGAGATCAATACTCAGGCATTTATATCAATAAATCTTGGAGATCAATACACAGGCATTTATATCAACAAATTCTAGGCTCATAGCCTAACACCAATATCTGGTTTACTACCAATATATATAATAATAATAATCACAGGAAATTAATAATAGTCACAGTAAATTCTTTGATGAATCTTGGTGCTTGCACACACCCACACATAGATATATATGTAAACTGATACTGTGAGCGCTCTGGGTAGCCTCACCACACACAGTGCTCTCTGTGACTTAGACTCAAGTGAGACTTGCTCACGACATATAAAATATCCTGACAAGAAAATATATAGCTAACTAAAGGGGAAATGGGAGGGTAACTGTAAACACCTACTTCACCTATCCTAGGATGACAGTTGGGTTGTAGCTCCTGGTCCAGGCTCTCGCCTCGTTCACCATCCAGAAACACAAGCCCACGCCTTAGGATGTCGCGTCTCGCCGCTTCTGTACACTGCAGGTCCGTGCTCCTTCCTCTACAGTACGTCGCAGGGTTGAAGTCGGTCTCCTGGCCGTCAACTTTCCTCCCAACTACGGCAGCCAGCCTACGTCTCGGCGGTCGTCGCACGTTTCCCAATTAGTCCTTGTCACTGTACTCCCAGAGGAACTGCCTCTCACCACTACAAAGTCACTGTGAAGTTATCAGCCGTCCCAGACGATACTGCTTAAGCTCCACACGCACAGCACCCGACTTCAGAGTACTTGAAGCTCACAACACTGTCAATTCCCTCGTCGTCTAGATATATCGCTAGGTATTTGGGAAGACTTCTCGACGTGCTTGCATCCAACTGTTGACTCGTAGGGTTCCACGAAGGTGGGGTTACTGTCAAACTTGACAGGATCGTCGATCACACGTTCAACCTGGTTGACAAGGCGGTCAACCCGGTCCACTCACGGCGGATTGGCCCGGCCACTAAGCTGTCCCTTATACTGGTGAACTGCCAAGGACGTCACACGTCGATGCCCGGCCCACTTCTTGCAACGCACCTGTCCCTGAGCACTTGTTGCTCAATATTCTGTCAATTCCTTATCTGAGCCACATCTGGGTTGCAGGAAGACCTCACAGAGTGCGCGCCAACAACTGGAGACGCTTACATTCACCGGAGTTCGGTAAATCCGTCACTCTGACAGGATGACCGATCGCACATCCTACCTCTCGGACGTGTCGTGAAAGACTGATATCGCCACGGCGCCAACACGGCCGGACCCCCATGCCTATGTGACGTCACTTTTTCCAAAGTCGGTTTTCATTGGCTCCCAGTGCCATGTCGCTGACGGTGACCAATCTGGCGCCACTGACGTCACACAGTTTTGGCGGGAGAACAGACTCGCCAGCGCCATATTGGCTCC
This sequence comes from Procambarus virginalis, assembly GCA_020271785.1. NCBI lineage: Eukaryota > Metazoa > Arthropoda > Malacostraca > Decapoda > Cambaridae > Procambarus > Procambarus virginalis. The sequence goes on from WNGS01007095.1 coordinate 16,314, forward strand.
CTAAAGGGCCTATCCCACAGGCCAAAATGTTCTTATTTCACCAATTTCTCGGCTCTTCGAGAATACTGTTCTCTCCCACATATGTTCAATTGATGCCTGCAATGTAGAGAACGCTCGGGAATAGTGGACATGACTCTTACAGCGGGCGTGGGAGAATTAGAAGGGGGGGGGGAACACAGTCACAATATATATATATATATATATATATATATATATATATATATATATATATATATATATATATATATATATATATATATATATATATATATATATATATATATATATATATATATATATATATATATATATATATATATATATATATATATGCATGTCTCGTTGAATATGACAGCATATTCCGTATTTACTATTTTCTGATTTAGGGCTTCTATCCCTCTTACTAATGCTTTTGTATCAGGGTTTAGCTGGAAAAGGAGTTCACCAAAAGTCATGTTGCTTTCAAGGTGAAGAAAAGAATTGAATAACTGAAGTATGTATTTCACTTGTTATAAAATTGCAGAATGTTTCGAACCTTCATGGTTCATTCTCAAGTGATAAGAAATTACAGATCACATTAGATTTATACCAGTACAGGGTCAGGTGTTCTTATTTCACCAATTTCTCGGCTCTTCGAGAATACTGTTCTCTCCCACATATGTTCAATTGATGCCTGCAATGTAGAGAACGCTCGGGAATAGTGGACATGACTCTTACAGCGGGCGTGGGAGAATTAGAAGGGGGGGACACCGTCACAATATATATATATATATATATATATATATATATATATATATATATATATATATATATATATATATATATATATATATATATATATATATATATATATATACAAACATATATATATGCATGTCTCGTTGAATATGACAGCATATTCCGTATTTACTATTTTCTGATTTAGGGCTTCTACCCCTCTTAATAATGCTTTTGTATCAGGGTTTAGCTGGAAAAGGAGTTCACCAAAAGTCATGATGCTTTCAAGGTGAAGAAAAGAATTGAATAACTGAAGTATGTATTTCACTTGTTATAAAATTGCAGAATGTTTCGAGCCTTCATGGTTCATTCTCAAGTGATAAGAAATTACAGATCACATTAGATTTATACCAGTACAGGGTCAGGTGAGAAAACAAGAAGAATAAAGGAAATGGTCAATGGATAAATAGGGGACAAGAAGGGGATAAATAGGGGGACAAATAGGGGATAATATGGGACGAAGCACATACAAAGATTAATCAGGTGTAATAGGCCTATTATGAGCAGTGTGTTTTGTGTTGCATCGTTATGTTCCAGCCTTCTTCTTACTCTCATAGTTGGTAGAGTAAATAGTTCCGTGATTTGGGTATTCATGGTAGGTTCTTATATTCTTATGTGGATTGCTTCAAGAATTTGTAATCTTCTTACATCTTGGGTTTTGTCTATTATACAAATGTTTTTATTCAGCATTTCTCTTGTTAGGGGGATCTCATGGGCTTGTCTCATTTGATTCCTTGGGGCACCGGATTGAAGATGACAGGTCAAGTGCCTCATCAGCTTGGTCGACGTCATACCTATGTACTTCGATTGCAGGTTACATCCTTCGTGGGGGCAGGTGTACATGTATACAACGCTTGACTGCTGTAAAAGGTTCTCCGTTGGCTTCGGCTGTTTTTAATAAGGATGTCCATAGTCTTCTTTGTTTTATAGAATATGATCAAGTCTATGTATGTTTTGGTTAGGAATAGTGCTTTTTATTCCTTTACGAATTATTTTCTTCATAATTCTTTCTTCTTTTTATGTTCACTGTGCATAGTTGATTTGTAGTATAATTTTATTGAAGGTGCTATGGTTTCCGTTCTAGGTTCAGGATTGTACCATGGGTCCAGGTGTCTTCTTATGGCAGTGTTTATTTCTGTGTTGCTATATCCATTGTTCACCAATACCTGAGTTATTCTTTCAAACTCTCTACTCACAATACTCCATTCGGAGCAGTGTGTAAGCGCTCGAAGAATATAAGCATTGAGAACACTGGTTTTGTATCTTTGGGGGCACTCACTCTTACCGTTCAGGAATAATCCTATGTTGGTAGGCTTTGTATATACGTTGGTGCTTAAAGAGATTCCTGTTTTGTTACTAGTACGTCCAAGAACGGCAGACTGTTATTTTCCCTATTTTCATTTGTAAATCGGAGTACTGACTCTCTATCTAGACGGTTTTTAGATCAATTAGTTCGTCTGATTCTTTTACTATGACGAATAGGTCATCTACATAACGGCAGTATACAGTTGGTTTTTGTCTGCTACTGAAGACTCTGTCTTCGATGGTTCCCATATAAAAATTTGCAAATAACACTCCTAAAGGGGATCCCATTGCTACTCCGTTTATTTGTAGATACATGTCTCCTTGAGGACTGATGAAAGGGGCTTCCTTTGTACATGCCTCGAGAAGACTCTTCAAGTGTGGCTCGGGTATGTCTAATTTGGGGATGCTCTCGTCTCTGTATACTCTGTCCAGTATCATTCCGATGGTTGTGTCGACTGGGACGTTGGTGAATAGGGATTCGACGTCCAGGGAAGCAATGATTCCAACGGGCTGTGTAGTTTTGATTAATTCTAGGAAATCTGCTGATGATTGTAGACTATAGTTGCTTGGAGTGTATCTAGTTAGGAGTTCGTTAAGTTTTTTGCCAGGTGATAGATTGGAGTTGGTATTTGGCTGATTATTGGGTGTAGTGGGTTACCTGGTTTGTGTGTCTTAACATTGCCATAGGTATATCCTATGCCATAGTCGCCTTGGAGTTTAGTTAAATGAACACTACCTTTCTTTGCGTTGATTGCAGTAATAGTTTTGTTCACTTTGCGAAGTGACAGACAGAATATTTTCAGACCATTTATAAAGACTTTTCTGCAGGTGTTGATGATTGCTGTTAACCGTCCAGTGTGATAGTTCACTGTGAGCAGTGGACCCGGCAGGGCGGTGGAGCTGACAGACGGGCAGATTCGGTGGAGCTGACAGACGGGCAGATTCGGTGGAGCTGACAGACGGGCAGATTCAGTGGAGCTGACAGACGGGCAGATTCGGTGGAGCTGACAGACGGGCAGATTCGGTGGAGCTGACAGACGGGCAGATTCGGTGGAGCTGACAGACGGGCAGATTCGGTGGAGCTGACAGACGGGCAGATTCGGTGGAGCTGACAGACGGGCAGATTCGGTGGAGCTGACAGACGGCCGGAGTGGTGTTCAAGAAAGGCAGATACACATACACACACACACACACACACACACACACACACACACACACACACACACACACACACACACACACACACACACTCGCTCTGCTGTGATAGAATCGAGCTACTGTTTGACGTTTAATTGAGAGAGAGAGAGAGAGAGAGAGAGAGAGAGAGAGAGAGAGAGAGAGAGAGAGAGAGAGAGATGTTAAAATTATTTGTAGGAACAACTGTACTGAGTGGTGTATATATTTTTCTGTTAAATAAAGAACAAAATTACATATATCTGTGTGTATACTTTCCCTACGTAATTAGAGTGTAGAGTGAGAAGGAGGCGTCTGGCTATTGTGGCAGAGGATAAACAGAGCTGATTAAATACCTGGATGTAAGGGAGACGAGGGGTGGGAAGTCACACAGCGAGAGCGGCCCGCATGGGCTAACCGAAAATGACCATGCTGCGAGCATTCCCTCCTCAGCATTGGCTAGAGTCGCACCATTGCAGGATGTGTGTGTCCTGCTCTCTCTCTCTCTCTCTCTCTCTCTCTCTCTCTCTCTCTCTCTCTCTCTCTCTCTCTCTCTCTACAGCTAAGTGGCCGTTGACTGGGAGGATGAGTGGATGGATGTCTAACTGCTGGGTGATTTGATCTCCTCCCTCATCTCTGCGTGTGAAAGGTGTTTATTCTTTTTTCCTTCAAGAGAGAGAACTAATACATATTTGTTCTCTCTCAACCTCTATGTTAGTGTAAGGTATACATCATCGCTGCTAAGCTCCTACCTTTCCCCACACACTTCCCTGCCCCAGCACTTAATACATTATGACAAATATCATAGGGCGGGGCTTAAACTTTCTCGGAGAACAGGGAGGAGCTTGATGATGATAATGATGATGATTGGTCATTGCTCACATAGGAGTGCTCATCGCATAGGAAGGGAGGAAAAGAGGAGGAGAAGGAGCCAATTTCTTCCCCTTTCTCATACGGATTGCCAATCACTCTGTTTCCATACAGTTTTATTCCAAAACTTTCCTGTTGACGTAGCCCACCCCTAAATATTATACCTGGAAGTTTGTGACAGCTATTATCAAGGGCTGTTAAACTCACCTGTAGACGCTGTCCACCCCTAATTATCGACTTGAGAATAGTCCTGGACGTGACCGAAACGTCATCGTCCCTTCACTTTCTAGTGTGTGGTTCGGTCAACACCCCTAATTATTTTTCCTGGAAGTTTGTGACACCTATTATCAAGGGTTGTCATAAACTCTCATATACCCTTTGGTCAACACACTCCATTTTCATCCTGAATTGACATACACTATTCCTATTGTAACAAAACGTCTACTCTTTCTCATTTATATATCTTTCATCTTATATACCTACTCTCCTTACATCTCTTAACCCTTTTTACACTCACTTTAACTCCTGAAAAACTCATGGGTGGAGCAAAAATCACCTGCGCGCCGGAGGCGTCGCCCCCCGTGATGATGGCGGTCCCCCTCCCCCTTGTGCCAGAAGTGATGCCTTCCGCCCCACCTGGAACATATGCTGAGGACGGTGTTCCAGGTGGGGGGCATTGCTTGCGGCATAAATCTTCCTACTTATAAGGACTACCAACATACCGTCCCAATTACTGTATTTAGATTACCAACGTTACATCCCACTTCCTGTATTTGGAAAACCAACGTAATGTCACATTTAATGTACTTGGACTACAAACGTAATGTCCCATTTATTGTATTTGGACTACGAATGCAACGTTCTACTTGATGTATTTGGATTACCAATGTAGCGTCTCACTTACGGCATTTGGACTACCAATGTAACGACCTACTTGCTGAACTTGGACTACCAATGTAACATCCCACTTACTGTATTGTGACTACCAACGTCACATAACAGTTACTGTATTTGGGATATCAACGTATCGTCCTACTTGTGGTATTTGGGTTAACAGCGTAACGACCAAAATACCGTATTTGGACTACCAACGTAACGTTCCACCTGTTATATTTGGACTACCAACGTTATATCCCGCTTACTGTATTTGAACTATAAACGTTACCTCCCACTTTATTTATAGCCCGGGCTATATTATTGCCCGAAATACAATGCGTATTAGTGGCATACCATAATCATACCAACATCAGTTTTATAATACTTAATATTTTTGTTTTTAATATAACAAATGCTTCAAAGTTTGGTATTTTAAAGTGAATTAAATATATAACAAATTATCATGACAATATAGGCCTAATGGAGAGTTTTCATATGACATAATTAGCAAAATATACAGTTACACCTTCAACAAATTCTTTACTGAAGATAATATAAAATAATAATCAGTATTTTATCTGGGTGTAACTTTAGCAAGAGAGAAAAAGGCTCCGCCAGGAGTTGAACCTGAGTCTGCCACTTTAGAGGCGGCCGTGCTGACCGCTGCACCACAGAGCCGGGCTCTGGAGTTATTATGTTTATTATATAAATGTTGCAGACAAAATTTTTATATAAAAAATGTCAATGATCATAAGTTATAAGATGCGACGGCAAGTAATACAATACATGTTATGACAGAGTTAGAATACATTGTGTGGCAGTAAGTATTATAAGACAAGGTGTGACAGTATTAAACTACAGATGAGTCAGTAAGTATTTCATGCAAGGTGTGGCAAAAAGTTTTACAAAACAAGGAGCAGCAGTGTTACAACACAAGGTGAAGTGCTAAGTATTACCGGACAACGTGTGGCAGTGTTACAATATAAGGTGGGGCAGTGTTATAATACCAAGTGTGGCAGTAAGTGGTTACAATACAAGGTGTGTCGGTGTTACAATACAAGGTGTGTCGGTGTTACAATACAAGGTGTGTCGGTGTTACAATACAAGGTGTGTTGGTGTTACAATACAAGGTGTGTCGGTGTTACAATACAAGGTGTGTCGGTGTTACAATACAAGGTGTGGCAGTGTTGCAATCCAAAGGGTGGCAGTGTTACAATACAAGTTCTGGTAGTAGGTGCCACAGTAAAAGGTGTCGAAGTAAGTGTTTCAATACAAGTTTTGACAGCAAGAATTACAATACAAGATGTGGCGGTAAGTGTTACAATTCAAAGTGTTGCAATATTACTTCATTTGGACTACCAACGTAACGACCCACTTACTGTATTTAGACTACCAAAGTATCCTACGAACATCAGTTTTACAATATTTGTTATTTTTGTTTTTTAATAGAACAAATGCTTTAATGTTTGCTATTTCAAATTGAATTGAATGAATAAAAAATTATCGTGACAATGTAGGCCTAATGGAGTTTTTTATTCGCTATAATTAGCTGTATATACTTTTACACATATTGCAAGTACTTTATTGAAAATAATGTAAAACAGTAATCAGTAAATTTATCTGGAGAGAAAAATAGTTTTACAATCCAAGGTTTAGCAGTAAGTGTTACAATACAAGGTGTGGCAGTAAGTGTTACAATGCAAAGTGCAGCAGTATTAAAATACAAGACGTGGGAGTATGTGTTGAAATGCAAGATGTGATGGTGTTACAGTACAAGGTGTGGCAGTTAGTCTTACAATACAAGTTGAAGCATTGTTACAATACAAGGCGACATGTCCTTAGAGTGGCCCCGCCCAAGATGGGGGAGGACCGTCGCGGCGACGCAACAGTGTTTAAAGAGATGTCGGATGGAGAAGTTTTATTTTCTGTGAATACCTTTAATTATGTTTTGTTAGGAAAACGTTTATTATGGCATGCTGAAGGATTTGCAGGTTTGTGTAGGAGAAGTGCAACGTTTGTGTGGGAAGAACTGCAGCGTTTATGTGCGAGAACTGCAGCGTTTATGTGGGAGAACTGCAGCGTTTATGTGGGGAGAACTGCAGCGTTTATGTGGGGAGAACTGCAGCGTTTATGTGGGAGAACTGCAACGTTTGTGTGGGGAGAACTGCAGCGTTTATGTGGGAGAACTGCAGCGTTTATGTGGGGAGAACTGCAGCGTTTATGTGGGGAGAACTGCAGCGTTTATGTGGGAGAACTGCAACGTTTGTGTGGGGAGAACTGCAGCGTTTATGTGGGAGAACTGCAACGTTTGGGTTGAAGAATTACAACGGTTTATCTGGAAGAAGTCAGCGAGAGAACTTCATACCAGAGAAGAAGTGTATGCTGAACTCTGAGTGTGAGCTGAAACTCATAGTGGGAGCTAAACTGCAAGGTGGTTCAGGACTTCAAGTTGAGGAGTGGAATTTCAGAAACAGAGAATCTTCGAGTAGTGTAGGGAGCTACACGTCGTTTGTGTGAAGCGTTTGGAGAGAGCTTCATTGACCTTTAAGGAAGACTTCATTGCAGCTGATTGGAGGAAGTACAGGAGTACCTTACAGAATATTTTGAGGTCCCAGATGATGATTGTAGTAGGGGACCCCGAGTAATGGAACAGAAGATCACATGGACCTTGAGGTTTAATGGAGTGCTTGATTGTGGTTTTGCCATGAAAGGCGTAGTGCAAGGTGAGAGATTTATGCTTTTTGTAGAGTAGGAAATATGTGAATATTTTTATTGTGCCGTGTATTGCAGCCTAAAGCAGTGAAGGGAGCAGAAGGTTGTAAGCCGAAGTTTAAGTAGCAGCCTGATACAATTATAGGTTGGAGACATAAGGCGATATTGGAGTGTTATCAGTTGATAACAGCCTAAGAGGTTGTATTGTTTTATAATTTTTCATGTATCTGTACTGTGTGTGTTATATTGTATTAAATGTTGTATGGTTAGATGGCTTTTGCTCTTGTCCTGGTGAGGCTTCCTGGCTAGAGAGAGAGAGAGAGAGAGAGAGAAAGACACGGATATAACTTGGGTGATAGTGGACTATAACTAAAGGGGATTGAGAGATCATCCCACAGTAAGAAGAGTGCGGGGAGTCACGGCAGCTCATGAGCGGGTAGTACACATGACAACTAGGCAGTGTGAGCCGAACCCCTGAATAAAGTTGATGCTGAACCTATCTCCCAGACCCAGACGCTTACCAAGGTGATCTAAATAATTGCAAGCATTCCAGTGTTTATTACTGGTCGACTGACGGTAGCGGGAGTGTGGCTGCCGAGGTCGGCTGTTTGTTCTGTCAGGGAGTGATTGGGACCTCTGTTCGACGGTAAGCGAATATCAGGTTGGCTTTAATAACCAAGTTTCATTGCAGGTATAAAGAGACCTCTCCCAAATCCCTTCCAACCCCCCTGATATGTGTCAGTAAGTGTTACAAAACATGGTCTGGCAGTAAGTTTATAAAACACGGTCTAGCAGTTAGGGTTTCAATACAATGTGTGGCAATAAGTGTTACAATAGACGATGTGGCAGTGTTACTGTATTTGCAGTACGAACGTAACGTGTCACTTACTGTATTTGGACTACCAATGTAACGGCCAATATTCTATATTTGGACCATCATGTGAACGTTTCAATTACTGTATATGGACTACATATGTAAGGTACCACTTATTGAATTTGGACTACCAACGTTACGTCCCACTTAGAGTAATTGGACTACCAACGTAACGTACCAACATCAGTTTTACAATATTTATTAATATGTTTTTTTAATGGTACAAATACTTCTGATGACAGTGTACTGAGGGCTTTCTTCATCTCCCTCTCATCACTTACGTTTCCCTTGAACTCATCAGACTCTGTGTTGACTCATTCTCTTTCAACGGTAAATTCTTCTCTCAAACTTTCGGTGTCGCTATGGGTTCCCCTCTCTCCCCGTTCTTGCCATTCTCTACATGTAAAATATTTCGAACCCGTTCTTCTTCCCATTATTCATACTCGTCCCTCTCTCTGGCTTCGCTATCTTGATGACATTTTTTATTTATGGCCTCACGAACTTAGTCTTTTCCAGCCTTTCCTCTCCTCTCGTAACAATCTGGCTCCTTCTATCCATTTCTAAGTTGAATAGAAATCTAATTCCCTCCTTCCTTTTCTTCACGTTCATGTTCACAGCTCTGTGTCCGGGTTCTTTTTCTCTGTTTACCGCAAACCCATGCATAGTGGTATGTACATTCACTTCTTTGCCTACCATCCTCCTTCTGTTAAGAAAAGTGTCCTCGCCTCTCTCTCTCTCTCTTCCTCCGCGCTCTACGCATCAGTGACCCTCAATTTCTTGATTCTGAAATTTCCTTTATTTACAAATCTTTTTCTCGCTTTGGTTACCCCCTTACGTTTTATCAACTGTGCCTATTCTCAAGCTAAACGAGTTTGTTTCATCCTAAACCTTCTTCCAACACTACTAGAACTGTGCTCTGCCAACCCTTTATATGTGAACTCAAAACTTTTACTAATACTCTTCGTCCTCTTGACATAAAGCTCGCCTTTCAACAAACAAACAGTCTTCGAACCAATCTGGTTCACACTGCTCCTCCTGCTTCTAATGCTGCCGGTCTCTACTCTATTTCCTGTTCGTCTTGTCCTCTCCAATACTTTAGGGAAACTGGCCGTAGACTAAATGACAAACTTAAGGAGCAGAAAAGAAGTGTTAAGTCTGAAGACACAAACAATGCTCTCTTCTGTCATCTTAGGAACTCTAATCTTCCTATCGATTGGTGTTCTCCTATAATAATCTTTCCTGCCTCTACTCTTCACAGACACCGTCTTGTCGAATCGGCTCTGATACACAACCTACACAACATGAAGCTTAGTCCTGGCTTTGTTGCTGTTGACTCTTCCCTTTTACAGTAGATACTCAAATGTTCTAAACTTTCTAACAAACGTGACCTAACATAAGCCTAAGTAGATGGGAAAGTGCCTTCCTATCCCACCCATGTATGGAAATCAGATAAGGAAATCAGAAGCGGGGAGCCACATAGTGCCACTCCATATTAGGTCATCTGGGGGAGAGTAGTAGTGGACGAGAAAACGGTGGAAACTGGAGATAACTGTTGTATATAGAGGTATGGATATGTTCATTTATACAGTAGTAGTGTGACAGTATATTTAAGTAAAAAAAAATGAATTTATTGTATACTAAACACGGGTGAGAGCCAGCCACACCCCTCCTCATTCCCTCTATGGGACGGGTGTAACAAAAAAAACAGGTTAGTCTGAGTAGAGGTGGGGTCCCCCACCCTCCCTCGTACTGGGCGACCTTGAGTGAACCGTAAGAGGGTCAACGCCCTCCTGACACATATAGTATTTAGGGGTATATATAATCGTTCAAGACTGATCGATCCCTCCAGGACTATATACATATATATATATGTTCAGACCCATATCGTACTTGGTGACCTTGGGTGGACAGCCGTACCCTTCCTTGCACCTAATGGCCTTGACTTCACCTGGGGGACTCGTGTGGATTCTTATATATATATATATATATATATATATATATATATATATATATATATATATATATATATATATATATATATATATATATATATATATATATATATATATATATATATCGAACAAGCCTGAATGGTCCCCAGGACTATATGCGAATGAAAACTCACACCCCAGAAGTGACTCGAACCCATACTCCCAGGAGCAACGCAACTGGTATGTACAAGACGCCTTAAACCACTTGACCATCACGACCGGACAAAATGAGGTGATAGCCGAAGCTATTTGAACCACCTCACCGCCGGCACTCGGATGGTTATCTTGGGCATAGCATTTTACCAAATCACCTCATTCTTTGGGGCACACGTGAGGAACACAAATGCGAACAAGCCTGAATGGTCCCCAGGACTATATGCGAATGAAAACTCACACCCCAGAAGTGACTCGAACCCATACTCCCAGGAGCAACGCAACTGGTATGTACAAGACGCCTTAAACCACTTGACCATCACGACCAGACAAAATGAGGTGATAGCCGAAGCTATTTGAACCACCTCACCGCCGGCACTCGGATGGTTATCTTGGGCATAGCATTTTACCAAATCACCTCATTCTTTGGGGCACACGTGAGGAACACAAATGCGAACAAGCCTGAATGGTCCCCAGGACTATATGCGAATGAAAACTCACACCCCAGAAGTGACTCGAACCCATACTCCCAGGAGCAACGCAACTGGTATGTACAAGACGCCTTAAACCACTTGACCATCACGACCGGACAAAATGAGGTGATAGCCGAAGCTATTTGAACCACCTCACCGCCGGCACTCGGATGGTTATCTTGGGCATAGCATTTTACCAAATCACCTCATTCTTTGGGGCACACGTGAGGAACAATTTGTCCGGTCGTGATGGTCAAGTGGTTTAAGGCGTCTTGTACATACCAGTTGCGTTGCTCCTGGGAGTATGGGTTCGAGTCACTTCTGGGTGTGAGTTTTCATTCGCATATAGTCCTGGGGACCATTCAGGCTTGTTCGCATTTGTGTTCCTCACGTGTGCCCCAAAGAATGAGGTGATTTGGTAAAATGCTATGCCCAAGATAACCATCCGAGTGCCGGCGGTGAGGTGGTTCAAATAGCTTCGGCTATCACCTCATTTTGTCCGGTCGTGATGGTCAAGTGGTTTAAGGCGTCTTGTACATACCAGTTGCGTTGCTCCTGGGAGTATGGGTTCGAGTCACTTCTGGGGTGTGAGTTTTCATTCGCATATAGTCCTGGGGACCATTCAGGCTTGTTCGCATTTGTGTTCCTCACGTGTGCCCCAAAGAATGAGGTGATTTGGTAAAATGCTATGCCCAAGATAACCATCCGAGTGCCGGCGGTGAGGTGGTTCAAATAGCTTCGGCTATCACCTCATTTTGTCCGGTCGTGATGGTCAAGTGGTTTAAGGCGTCTTGTACATACCAGTTGCGTTGCTCCTGGGAGTATGGGTTCGAGTCACTTCTGGGGTGTGAGTTTTCATTCGCATATAGTCCTGGGGACCATTCAGGCTTGTTCGCATTTGTGTTCCTCACGTGTGCCCCAAAGAATGAGGTGATTTGGTAAAATGCTATGCCCAAGATAACCATCCGAGTGCCGGCGGTGAGGTGGTTCAAATAGCTTCGGCTATCACCTCATTTTGTTCGGTCGTGATGGTCAAGTGGTTTAAGGCGTCTTGTACATACCAGTTGCGTTGCTCCTGGGAGTATGGGTTCGAGTCACTTCTGGGGTGAATTTTCATATATATATATATATATATATATATATATATATATATATATATATATATATATATATTTTTTTTTTTTTTTTTTTTTTTCATTTGTGAGGGTACCACCTCTGGTGCCAATGTTGGGACCCATAGCCTCGGAGAAGAAATAAAACGTATATATATATATATATATATATATATATATATATATATATATATATATATATATATATATATATATATATAAGAGCATTTAAGGAGTATTAAAAATCAAAGAATTTCATTAATGCTTTATTAGGTAAAATCACATCAATGATGTATAAGAAGTTAATTATAATAGTTAATTGTAGTTATGGGGTCCCTCTCTCTTATTCCTCACTCCCATCCTCATCTGAGTAGAATTCTGATGTCTCCCCGTCTGTGGTGAGTGGGGAAGGCCTTGACCCCCACCCCCTCTCTCTTGGGGTGAGGGGTGAGTTGGGTGGTGGCCTTTTGGATGAGTTTCCCCCCCAGTCACATCTGAAGTGTTCTGGAAAGAGATGTGGAAAATAATTTATGTTGGTTAAAAGGGTTTTTATAGCTCCATATGTTTTTATTAGAAAAATATTTTATTTCCTTCTAAGAATGGCTAGTACATACCTCTCTCCCTGCAGGGGTGACCTTGAGTCCTCTACAGCAGGTATTGTCAAGTAGACTACGTAACAGCATCTTGGTTGGGGAGATCTCCCTTGTAGAATTACTACTTTACAAAAGTGGACCGGTCCCAAGAATTGTACTGGGGGGGGGGGGGAATCAAACTTTTTTTAATGTGGGAAAAAATAAATCTTTACCAGAAAGTGAGGGTAATACTAACCAGGTCCCTCAAGGACTTCAATCTTCCCTGTAGTTGTTTGGGGGGAGACACCTTCCATTGTAGGATGTTTGAGGTTGTTTTGTCTTCTGGAGAGGTTGTGGGTGGGAGGTGTTTTTATAGACCGTACTTCCTATTAGGTAGGTTGCCTAGCTAACAAAAATATTCTCTACACCACCTATAAGAACCAACCCCTACTCCCCTACAAAATGTCCTAACACAATGTTGTTTCATAGGAAAATATCGTCTCGCATAAGCGAGGGCTCGCTTATCGTTTAATTTTAAAGTAACGCTGGAAAATACTTTGTGGAAGTAATGTACCGATGAAGGCAACCCCAGATGACTTATTCTGTGAACAAACATGATGCAATAGAGCCCACAAGCGAGAGTAAAATCGCTTTGGAGTCTGTACCACATTCCATACACCTCTGTTATTTTGTTAGTTTTAATAAATCCTTGAAAATAATGTCCGTAAGTAACCACCGACATTGCATAACTATCGAAAAAAAACATTCGACGTTTAACTTTATGAACATAAATAGCTACCCCAATGACCCATGGTTAATCTACTGTGTGATGGTAAAATATTACTTATGAAGACGATAGGTTTTCTTGACGAGATATTTAAATATTCAATCTCGTCCGCGTTGTAACACCCCAGGTAGACGACTCGATCCCCTAGATTATTTTTAAATTAATATTTATATCATAACAATTCATTATGTTTTTTAAGCTCGCACGTCACATAGAACAGTTCTTTGTCCATCGATGGATAGTACTCCTGTCGTTTCCCAAACAGTAAAACCAGTCTGTTATATGTAACACCACTACCAAATTCAAGCTCCATACGCAAGTTGCCAGATTTCTCCACAGGGAGGGAATCTTTTGTTTGAATGGCGCTTAAGTCAAAGGCGAATATTGATCTCCCCTTATTAAAAGTGTCATAGCCTAGTAGCGAATCACGCTCTAACCCTAATGTCTTCAAAGTTTCGTAATAAAGACGGGAGTAATGGTTGTCGAAATCACCTCCAATTCGATAAATTGCATTATTGTTTAAATACATAGCAATATTTTTCAGCTTTGCATTTTCAAAATATAATCCATTACCTTAGTGGAGACCGGCGAAATAATTCATTGCTACAACTACCATATCTTTTGAGGGATTACTTGGGCCCAAGGCTGATCAATTAAGAGGCTGGTTTGATTCCCGCCAGGACATATGTTTTAGAAATGGTTCTATTGAAAGTATAGGTTATGGGGTCAGGAGATGCTAACAGCGAGCTGTTTAAGGCAAGGTAGGCACTTGGGTAGGGAACACCCGTGTTACCCATAACTTAGCATAATCCATATGCAGGCGATACTTAGAGCCATCGACTACACTTGTATTTATTACCCAAGCATGTGGAGAGAGCTCCAATCTTAGACGCACATCTATATTATCTAATATGAATTGGTCTAGGGTTGTTACATCCAATACTAGGGGAAAACACATTGACAAACCTTTTTCTTTTAAATTGCTCATAAATTTTTTATCCTTGGCGGTTGCTCCAGTAAAAAATGTATTTGTAAATTCGTTAGGAATTATACCGTCATCACTCCAGCCCCTACGAATGGCCCCAATTCTCCCAAGGAAGACATTTTGAGGGGGGTAGGGAGGTAATTAATTAATAAACGACCAATAATTAAAATTAGAATTTGTTTCAACTACCTGCTCTCCTAAAAACACCTGGACACCTTTAAACATGGTATTTGACAAGCCATTCACAAATTCCACATAGTCATCCTCTTCCAATTTGTGGTATCGTCATCTTTCGTTAAAGATACCTTAAAGTCTATAACAATATTAGCTAGATCTAAGAAGGCGCCCTGGGTTCCGGGGATGCGGAATTCTAAGTAATTATCCCGCAAGCGTTGATTAATGGGGAGGTTGACAGGTAGAATGTCTATTTGCTGTGTAGAGGCAATTGAACTTTCCACATTACGTATTCTGTTACTTCTAGGAAATTGGTCAATAATACTGGAGCTATAATATTCTAATGTAATTTTCATCCCAGCTCCACTAGCCCCCGCCATGATCCCCCCGAAAAGGTAAAGTGTGACTGCTTACGTTAGGGAAAATACGTCATTTTTATACCAAGACCTCGTTTACATTTTTTATTTTTTTTTTATTTTTTATTCTCCTGGAGAGTCGTTTAATTTTCCCACCTGTTACCAGTTTCTTCCCACAGTTTTAAGACCATCAATACCGTGAGTTCTCAGAGCACTCTTTACATCCCGTTTACCACTAGTTAAATCACCAAGAACATTTTTCCCAAAATCAATTGCGCTCGGTGTTACAGCTTTCATGAAAAATGGTATGGCCCGTCGAGCCAAGCCAGCCAAGGTTCCAAAAAAACCACCGCCAGATCTGAGATAAGGTGCTTGGAATGTGCTTATGTCATTCATCGCTCCCCCCTCTCATTCCATGTCTCCTAGAGGGGGGAGGAAGATCTCCCCAAACTCCCTCTGAGAGGGGGGGATGAACGGTACTCGCATACCGACACCTCTTCATACAATAACCGAAAGTTGTGGTAAACACTTCTATATATATTTATAGTTTTATATTGCTATACTTTTAGGACGGATATGCAAGACTGCCGTAACCGACCTTCCATCTTCAAAACTAACCATTCGCCCAAACTGATCTGTTATTTTAATACTTACTTTCTCCAATGTGTTAGTGTTTAACCCTTACACTGCTCAGGGGTCCTGGGGACATTTACACCCCTGTGCGCAAGAAAAAAAAAATTCCAAAATTTTTTTCGTCTTCTAAACATGTTAATTGTGTCCCCTGAGCACGGGAAAAATAGCAAAAAAATCGTAGGTCACATATTTTGGGCGCAATTGACCGAGGAAGTTTGGCAAAAAGTGGGCGTTGACAGAGCGGTCGCCAGGGCCGGTCAGCGTCACCCGCGCTGACAGATGGGAGTTGCCACAAAGATATTATTACCTAATTGTTTCAATGTCTCCGATTGATTTTTTCTTAGTTTTTTTGCAGTAATATTATTCAATAGTGTGTATTGTAATATATTTATATAATAAAAGTGGTGAATAATCGCTATACTCAAACGTATGGTGTGCATATTAGTAATTCAATTATTATGTTCATAAAACAATAAACAAATAGTTTTGCTGCTATTACACTCTATACACAGGTTATATATAAGTATCTGCATATTTTGGTTACCATAACGAACCACTAAGTTGGTATTGAGAGTCGAAAAGCAACGAAGAGTTACCGCCACACACCAGCCAGCCACTCGCTGCCACTCCCTCAACACACGCACTAAACTTTCTCCCCAACAATACCATTTGTGGTGTTATTACACTATATACAGACGTTATATATAAGTATGTATATATTTTGTTCACCACAACTGTACAGCTAAGCTGATATAGTTAGTTCAGGCACTAAGAGTCGTCGGTATACACAGCTGGCGGCTGGCGGCTCCCTCACTCATTCAAGGTCACACGCACTAAACTTTCTCCCCCAACAATACTGTTTTCAGTGTTATTACCCTATATACACATATATATATAAATATCTACATGTTTTATGCACTGTAACTGTACACCTAAGCTTGTAGTGCGCCCAAAGAGCATAGTGGCCACCCTCTAAACAGCTTGACAAATCGTGCAGACGACGTCACCTCCGTCACCCAAATGGCTCCTCCCAGCATAATCCTTTTGCTGTTATTACACTAATACACACATTATATATAAGTATCTACATTTGTGTTCACCATAGAGAACCACTGAGCTGGTATGGTGAATGTAAACAATAACAGGTGGCCACACAGTCAGTAAACGATGCTGTCTCCCTGTCTCTCAGCATCACTCCTCCCACAGCGCTAATTATTACAACAATCCTGCTATTATCACAACCCTGGTTATTTATATCACAGTCACGGGTCATCTGTAATATTGTCATCACTAAATAATAACAGTTATATATTTATTTTGACATTTTTCGGTGATGCTGTGGTCACAAGCTGAACAGCAATGCTGATCGCTCATGCTGCGTGCGCCAGCCTTGGTTGCTCCAACAGTACTGTGCCTCTCACACCTGAGAATATTGCCCACGATTTTTTTTTTAAATGGCGTCTGTTTACAAGAGCCCTGAGGAAGCTACTGTGAACCCCGTGTAGCCGCGGGCCATTTGAATCGGGAATGGCACCCTATGGCGTATATATACGCCATGCGCACCGTCGGACATGTTACTCAGGGCGTATATATACGCCATGCGCAGTTTAAGGGTTAATGCCTTGTACACTAGGGGATGAGCCCCTCTAGAATATGAGTCATGATAACTGATTGCGTCCAAGATATTTACAATCTGCCCCCCATATCGGTCCGGCTCAATGACGTCACTATAGATGAGTAAATAATCACAACCCCGTCATTGTCTGGAGGGAATGAGGCCACAACCTTGGAGGCTGTTGTAATGTCATCTGTTTTTGCCCGATAAATGGTGTATTTGCGAGCGCTGTCAAAACCAAGTACATTAGCTATTCTGTGTTTAAATTGAAGACTGAGAGAATATAACGAGCCAGTACCTTCATTATTAAGAGTTGAAGCTAGTAATACACGCTCTAAAGATTGGTCATAGGTGAGGATTGGTTCTGTATTTGGGAAGTATATTTTGAAATCACTCCTGAAACTTAGTTTCATGTCAGTGATTATTTGCCGGCTAATCTCTTCTGTAATGTATTTGATGTTTCTCGATAATATGTTGGTTTTGGGGAGGAAGGTGTAAATTAGATGTTCTGGACTTTTAGAAAGAGTTCCACGTTTAAAAGTAGCATAGATATCTATGGCAGACTCCCCCTCATCCTTAATTATGGCGTTAATTCGTCTGGGTAGAAGTATGTTGACTAAAGCTACCTCATGTTTTATGGAAGGGTTTAAATGTAGTGTAGGGATGGTGTTTGTAAATGCCGAACTTGTGTTGTTGTATAAATCTCCTTGGTCGAGGCTGGTAAGATATACGTAATGTTCCTCGGCCATTGTGCACTTAAGAACTGATTGAGGGAAATAAAACAACACTACTTATATTTTATTTTATTAAAGTACAAAAGGAAATATTTGTTTTAAAAGAAACTACATCAGGGGAAAGAGTCCCACAACAAAAAAATTACTTTAAAAGAACAGCTGCTGCTGCTGCTGCTGCTGCTGCTGTGCGTTGTTGCTACTGTCGACACCTCTGCTGCCGCTGCTGTCACCACCGTGGGAGCTGTTGTAGATGATGCAACTGCTACTGCTGACGGTAGTGGTGCTGCCACTGTTGCTGTTGTCGCTGCTGCTGCTGTTGCTGCTGCTGAAGCTGTTCGTACCACCGACACCACTACTACTACTACCGCTGCTACCACAACTAGTGCTGTTACTGCTACTACCATCACCACAGGAGCTGTTGTAGATGATGCAACTGCCGCTGCTGCTGCTGTTACTGTTGGTGGTGCTACCACCTCTTCTTCTCCCCTGGGGGGTGGTTACAGCTTCCGTTGTTTTTTCGGGGGAGAGGATAACAGGAATATTTCCTGTGACTCTCCATCGAGGATGGACTCGATACGGTGATTCGGGCGGGGATCGATGTCGATAGTGGTTTCGATGCGGCGTTTGACCGTACCAGATGATGTGGGGGGAGGTGGAGGGGCAGTGGTAGTGGCGCTGGATGTATATTCCTGTAGATGTCTCTTCTTCCTGGGGGTAGCCGGTGGTGCTGGGAGTGTAGAACGGAAGAGGTTCCTGGGGTGGAGACCCCCTCCTCCTCCACAGCGTCCAGGGTGATAGTTGTACTATCCCCCTCTCCTCTGGGGTCATCGATCGGGAGGGGTGCCATTGATGGGGTAGCAGGTGTGGCACGTTTCATTATTACAAGCTCTTTGTTATGCTTGCTCAATTCACGGTGGAGAGAGATCACCATGGGTCCGATGTCCTTGTGCCAGTTGTCCATACCATCACGGGAAGCCCCTAACCCATGGGGCACCACCAGTCGAAACATGGTTGGGCTTCTTATTATAAGGTTGCCCACCTTCCTTAGGGCTTCTTTAAGCCAGAATAGGCGATTTCTGGCTGTATCCAGGGTGACGTTGGCGATGTAGTGTGTGTCAGCCGAAGTCTGTACTTGTTCTTGGGCTATAGGGTTGGACTCGAAGGGTGCTCCTGCACCGAATGAAGAAATTAGCGCCACGATGGTGGGTCTGAAGAATAAGACAGGTTCTTCGACCATATCTTGCCCGTCGGAGGGTAGGGGGGCTATCTTCACTTCAATGTCCCCTGGGGTAGACCGATAACGAATTGTGGCCCTGTTGACATTAGTCAGACCAACACGTTCCACACGGGCGTATGGGAAAGTTTTCCACACTATATTTGCAAGTCCATAGGGGCGCACAATGGCAGCGGGGAGGTCGTACACAATAACATCGCCAACCCCGAAGGCGTGGGTGTCGGTGATGTCGCTATCTATCGACTTTATGGACGACAAGGACATGGCGGAGGGCGAGTGTGGGGAGGTTCTCGTCAACAATAGCTACAGTGACCAGGAGCGATGGTGGGGAGGCCTTTAAATACACCTACGTTCCCCATCCTGGAGGGGGAGGAAAGTAGGGGTGGTGGGGTAGAGTCCACATTCCTCACCTTATAAGCCCATAGACACTCCGCCCAGACTCGAAGGCTGTGACCTGGTCCCGGTGTTGGAAGATTAATTTTTCCATTTGCCATATCTCCGTCTGGATTTCCTGGGATGAATATTCTTCATAACGTTTCACCGTTTCCCCAAATGACTTAAAAAATCGTTCTGGGGGAGCACTCAACACAAGGCGGTCGTAACAATCCCACAATGCGTATATCAATCTACTTTTGTGTTCGACATACTTGTAGTACCGTTGAGTAGCAACCAACTTCTTCAATAGAGGAGATTTGTCTTCCACAGTTGCAGGAGGAGGGGGGTTGGAAGCTTGCTCCATGGTGAACACACAACTGACTATAATGACGATTAAGGAGTGGTTCATATAGGTCTTCAATATGGGTCCCAATGGGGTCTCCTATGGATGCCCCTCCCCCCTTTTAACTGTGATCTGGCACGATAATTACGTATGAAGGTCGGTTCTATGCCAGCTACCTTCAGTAAAATCCTTACATCCTCCTTGTCAGCTGTCCTAAACTGTCCTTTAGTAAAGGCTAAAGTCTTAATTATATCTAAAATATTTAAATTTCGTACAGGTTTTAATAAATTTCCATGGGAATCCCATATCACCTGTTGGCTGTTTTGTTCAAACATGTTCAATAATGTTTTGACATGAGGAATTTCCTCAATTTTAAAATTCACATTTATTAAGTTATCCAGACTTGGATTTTGACTCGTGATGATGGCTTTATGGGGAGTGTGTCCAGCAACAATTACACGCATTTCGGGCGGTAGAATGGAATGTTCCCTTCTCTTTTTTTTAAAAAAAAGGGGCGCGCCCGCACCGCCCGCGCCGCGTTTTTTGTTTAAAGGACGGCCCGCGGCGGCGGCGGCGGCGGCGGCGGTAGGACCAATGTCATTTAATGGTCGTGTGAGTAAGCCTGCCCGTCTGGAGGAGCTTGTGTGGCAACGTTGGTCACATCTTCTTGTTGTCAGGTGAGAGGAGAGAGCGTCCACTCCCCCCACTCCCCCACCACCATCGATAGAGTCACAGCTGGAGTGGTTACAGCTACCACCAACACTATTGCTTTCGTTTTTTAAAGAGAAGGACTTACTTTCTCCACTGGGGGAGGACAGCCCTTCCTCATTAAGAGGCGGTGATGTGTTCTTGTTTTTATTAAATAAATATTTTTCAGCTATGAATCGTGGTACCAGACAATATTCCTTCACCATTTTTTTCCTCTCGTTACTTATTTACGTAATTACCTTATTAGGGAGGAAATTAATGATACAGCCAAAGGTAGCAGAGCTGCCAATATAGCTCCACCTCGTCTGGAGGTTAAGATGTTTTTCTTCTTGTAGAGAGGAGTTTTCTTACGAGCTACAGAACGAATGTCATTCTGATACCTCTGTAAGCCATTAATTATTTGTGGTTGAACCGGGATGTTTCGTTTCAGAAAATTGGCAAAAATTTCACAAATTGATTCAATTTCCTGTCGTTTTAGAGCCTTGATTAGTTTATTCCGCTTCTTGGGCGATAAATTGTTTAGTAAAAATAACAGTTGGTGATGTTTCTCTACGAGAGAGTCCTGTTGAACTGTCATTTTTTGTTAAATTTGGCAATGTCTTGACCACTAATCCAACTATTGGCAGAATCTGGGTACCCTCTCCACTTGACGAAATATTCTCTGTGTCCTTTCGATGTTTTCCTACTCCGTAATATCGTTATAGGAAAATACTCTGGAAGGGTTGTTGGGATCAATTCTTGCTCATAAAACATACCACTGACCACCTCGTTGTTTAAATCTTTGATTTTATAGGTTGGGATTGGATGTGATCTGTCAATATGTGACACTAGAAATATTTCTTCTGTATTTTGGGGCCAAAAGCCTTTGTGAAATATATTCCTACGTTTAGCCAATCGTACATGCTGCCCAAGGTGCAGCTGAGGACTGATGGGAGTTATGGTGGAGTCATTGTTTAAATACATGACCTTAAACTGTCTTCGTATATCTTCAATATTTTGCAATTTATGAATGGCAAGTGGAGTATTTTTCAGTGACCTGTGGAATGTGTTGTTGTATACATCTACAGCGGACGGTAAGATGTGAATGTATTTTAATGAATTAGCTTGGGTCATATAACGATACAGTTTATGTTTTAGAGTTTTGATGGCACGTTCCACTATGCTAGATTTCATTTCCGAAAATACACTATATAGTTTAATATTTTTCTTATTCAAATAATTTTGAACTGACCTGTTGTAAAATTCTTTTCCTCGGTCAGTGAATATCCGCCTTACACCGAGAAACTGAGGAGTTTCCTCTAATATCTTCCTTAGGGCGACTAACACATCACTCGAATTTTTTGTTTTTAAAGATTGAGTCTGCATTAGGCGGGAATAAACATCAACACAAATTAAAATATATTTAACACCATTATTGTATTTTTGTAAACTACAAAAGTCCCCCAGGTCACAAGCAATTATGGTACGGGGCTTAGGAGCTAATATTTTCCGGCGGGGGAACCTAACTAAATTTCCCCTATGTAAGGTGAAAGATCGCTCTCCACGAAGAAACTCCTTAACATCTGCAATACTGATGTTGGAGTCTTTAAGTCTGGCAGCCTTATACAATTTTTGAATTGATCCTGTGAAACCACCCAAGCTGGAAATGTCATTATAGATGGTGGTAAGAATTGACCGTTTCTGTGTTGTTAGAGACATTTTTATTATTACTTTTGATAAACAATTTCACACTGGTCTTCATTGGCAATGTTCGTTCGTAGTTGCAATGGCTCAGGAACTGTCAGATCGACCAATAAATAGCCATACTCCCTCTGGGATATTGCCCGACGGTATATTTCAACGAAATTATTAATAGTTTTTCGACCATATAACTGTCCACTTAAAATTTCAAGTTGGGTTATGTCTCTCTGCTTCATTAATATATAATGGGAACAATTCAGAGTTATTGTCCTGGCATATTTCCCCTGGGGAAACAAATTTTGACTAATTAGAATTACAGAAATATTACTGTGTCTCCCTCGGGTGAAGATATTGGCAATAATTGGACTTTGTATGGCTTCCAGGTATAAGTCATCAATTATATACAAAACTGACTCATTCGAAAAAGGATCTTTATACTCTAATGGGTTAATCAGCTCCTGGGAGAGAGTAACCTTGTTTCGTAGAGAGGGAATGTTTGAAAGGGGATGTTCTGTATTATTTGCAGTTGACACTACAATTTTTGAGAATATTC
This sequence comes from Procambarus virginalis, assembly GCA_020271785.1. Lineage (NCBI taxonomy): Eukaryota > Metazoa > Arthropoda > Malacostraca > Decapoda > Cambaridae > Procambarus > Procambarus virginalis. The sequence goes on from WNGS01007095.1 coordinate 39,379, forward strand.
CGTGGTATTTAACACATACATTTCCTACGAGGGTAGTCTTGCCAGAATTACTGAATCCAGCCACAAATATTCTTGCCGGATGGCGGAAAATATTAAGTTGCTCGCTTGAGACAGAAGTACACCCTTCCATATTTCCCCTATAAATGCTTCTATTACCTATGGGTGGTTGCATATATATATATATATATATATATATATATATATATTTTGGTAGCAGTCTTTCCTGTAGACATATGTTATTAAATATGACCGAAAAAGTAAGATTAATAATTCTAACACGAATTTTCTCAATTTTCCTTATGTTTGTTTTTACTGATGACGGTAAATTAAAAATCAATTCTCCAAAATTCATTCTTTATTTCTTAGTCTGACGCGACACTTGAGCGCGTTTCGTAAAACTTATTACATTTTCAAAGACTTTAGTTACACACACACAGAACAACTATAACTGAACAGAGTTTAAATACCTGCATTTGGGTGAGGTGACATGTTACAATGGTTTGGGGTGAGGTGAGAACAAACACAGAACACGAAACAATGGGTATAAGGGAAGAATAGATCTGTAACTGCAGAAGGCCTATTGGCCCGTATTTCTTGATGTTTCTATATTGGAGCGGAGTCTTGAAGTGGGTAGAATATAGTAGTGCGTTAATTGGCTGTTGATTGCTGGTGTTGACTTCTTGATGTGTAGTGCCTCGCAGATGTCAAGCCGCCTGTTGTCGCTGTATCTATCAATGATTTCTGTGTTGTTTGTTAAGATTTCTCTGGTGATGGTTTGGTTGTGGGAAGAGATTATATGTTCCTTGATAGAGCCCTGTTGCTTATGCATCGTTAATCGCCTGGAAAGAGATGTTGTTGTCTTGCCTATATATTGAGTTCTTTGGGGCTTACAGTCCCCAAGTGGGCATTTGAAGGCATAGACGACATTGGTCTCTTTCAAAGCGTTCTGCTTTGTGTCTGGAGAGTTTCTCATGAGTAGGTTGGCAGTTTTCTTGGTTTTATAGTAAATCGTCAATTGTATCTTCTGATTTTTGTCTGTAGGGATAACGTTTCTATTAACAATATCTTTCAGGACCCTTTCCTCCGTTTTATGAGCTGTGGAGAAGAAGTTCCTGTAAAATAGTCTAATAGGGGGTATAGGTGTTGTGTTAGTTGTATCTTCAGAGGTTGCATGGCGTTTCACTTTCCTTCTTATGATGTCTTCAATGAAACCATTGGAGAAGCCGTTGTTGACTAGGACCTGCCTTACTCTACAGAGTTCTTCGTCGACTTGCTTCCATTCTGAGCTGTGGCTGAGAGCACGGTCGACATAAGCGTTAACAACACTCCTCTTGTACCTATCTGGGCAGTCACTGTTGGCATTTAGGCACATTCCTATGTTTGTTTCCTTAGTGTAGACTGTAGTGTGGAAACCTCCGCTCCTTTCCATGACTGTTACATCTAGAAAGGGCAGCTTCCCATCCTTCTCCATCTCGTAAGTGAAACGTAACACAGAATTCTGCTCAAACGCTTCTTTCAGCTCCTGCAGATGTCTGACATCAGGTACCTGTGTAAAAATGTCGTCAACATACCTGCAGTATATGGCCGGTTTCAAGTTCAAGTCGACTAAGACTTTTTCCTCAATAGTACCCATGTAGAAGTTTGCAAACAGGACGCCTAGGGGAGAACCCATAGCGACCCCATCTACTTGCTTATACATGTGCCCATCCGGGCTCAAGAAGGGTGCCTCCTTAGTACAAGCTTGGAGTAGTTTCCTCAGGATATTTTCTGGCATGTCAAGGGGAGTACATGCCGGGTCTCGATACACTCGGTCCATTATCATCCCGATTGTTTCATCCACAGGTACGTTGGTGAACAGTGATTCTACGTCCAACGATGCTCTTATCCCTGTAGCCCGTGTTCCCCGCAGTAAGTCAACAAATTCCTTCGGGGATTTCAGGCTGAAGTTGCACGGGACATAAGGAGTCAGTAAGCCGTTGAGTCGTTTCGCCAGTCTGTACGTGGGTGTGGGTATCTGGCTGATAATTGGCCGAAGTGGGTTTCCAGGCTTATGCGTCTTGACGTTTCCATACGCATATCCAGGTTTATATTCTCCAATAATCTTTGGCAGGTGGAGTCCGGATTTCTTGGCATTCACAGTTTCAATCAACTTGTTGACCTTTGTTTTCAATTCGGCTGTAGTGTCCTTCGTTACCCTTTGGAATTTAGTTTGGTCAGAGAGTATGTGGTTCATTTTCGCCAGATATTCGTCTTTCTTAAGGATGACGTATATTGGCGACTTGTCGCCTCTCCTGACAACTATCTCCTTGTTCTCACGAAGGCTCTTGGCTGCCGCTTTGAGCTCGGGGGTCAGTATGGTACTTCTGTAGTTGCCTCGATTCTTTCCTCCTTCTGCGATAATTTCAGCTTGTAAGGTGTCTTTGGTGGTGACCTTCTTTTGTGCTTCGAGGTCAAATATGTCGTCCAACAGGATCTCCAACTCCACTTTCCGGGCCAACGCACTTGGTCTGGACATAACGTGACAGTTTATACCCAGATTTAGGAGAGTGACTTGGTCCTCAGTGAGGTTGATACCTGCAAGGTTCAGGAAGCCGTCTCTTGGTCGTGGAATTGCCATGGGTCCTCCATATAGTGTTGTTAGGTAACAACACTATATGGAGGACCCATGGCAATTCCACGACCAAGAGACGGCTTCCTGAACCTTGCAGGTATCAACCTCACTGAGGACCAAGTCACTCTCCTAAATCTGGGTATAAACTGTCACGTTATGTCCAGACCAAGTGCGTTGGCCCGGAAAGTGGAGTTGGAGATCCTGTTGGACGACATATTTGACCTCGAAGCACAAAAGAAGGTCACCACCAAAGACACCTTACAAGCTGAACTTATTGCAGAAGGAGGAAAGAATCGAGGCAACTACAGAAGTACCATACTGACCCCCGAGCTCAAAGCGGCAGCCAAGAGCCTTCGTGAGAACAAGGAGATAGTTGTCAGGAGAGGCGACAAGTCGCCAATATACGTCATCCTTAAGAAAGACGAATATCTGGCGAAAATGAACCACATACTCTCTGACCAAACTAAATTCCAAAGGGTAACGAAGGACACTACAGCCGAATTGAAAACAAAGGTCAACAAGTTGATTGAAACTGTGAATGCCAAGAAATCCGGACTCCACCTGCCAAAGATTATTGGAGAATATAAACCTGGATATGCGTATGGAAACGTCAAGACGCATAAGCCTGGAAACCCACTTCGGCCAATTATCAGCCAGATACCCACACCCACGTACAGACTGGCGAAACGACTCAACGGCTTACTGACTCCTTATGTCCCGTGCAACTTCAGCCTGAAATCCCCGAAGGAATTTGTTGACTTACTGCGGGGAACACGGGCTACAGGGATAAGAGCATCGTTGGACGTAGAATCACTGTTCACCAACGTACCTGTGGATGAAACAATCGGGATGATAATGGACCGAGTGTATCGAGACCCGGCCTGTACTCCCCTTGACATGCCAGAAAATATCCTGAGGAAACTACTCCAAGCTTGTACTAAGGAGGCACCCTTCTTGAGCCCGGATGGGCACATGTATAAGCAAGTAGATGGGGTCGCTATGGGTTCTCCCCTAGGCGTCCTGTTTGCAAACTTCTACATGGGTACTATTGAGGAAAAAGTCTTAGTCGACTTGAACTTGAAACCGGCCATATACTGCAGGTATGTTGACGACATTTTTACACAGGTACCTGATGTCAGACATCTGCAGGAGCTGAAAGAAGCGTTTGAGCAGAATTCTGTGTTACGTTTCACTTACGAGATGGAGAAGGATGGGAAGCTGCCCTTTCTAGATGTAACAGTCATGGAAAGGAGCGGAGGTTTCCACACTGCAGTCTACACTAAGGAAACAAACATAGGAATGTGCCTAAATGCCAACAGTGACTGCCCAGATAGGTACAAGAGGAGTGTTGTTAACGCTTATGTCGACCGTGCTCTCAGCCACAGCTCAGAATGGAAGCAAGTCGACGAAGAACTCTGTAGAGTAAGGCAGGTCCTAGTCAACAACGGCTTCTCCAATGGTTTCATTGAAGACATCATAAGAAGGAAAGTGAAACGCCATGCAACCTCTGAAGATACAACTAACACAACACCTATACCCCCTATTAGACTATTTTACAGGAACTTCTTCTCCACAGCTCATAAAACGGAGGAAAGGGTCCTGAAAGATATTGTTAATAGAAACGTTATCCCTACAGACAAAAATCAGAAGATACAATTGACGATTTACTATAAAACCAAGAAAACTGCCAACCTACTCATGAGAAACTCTCCAGACACAAAGCAGAACGCTTTGAAAGAGACCAATGTCGTCTATGCCTTCAAATGCCCACTTGGGGACTGTAAGCCCCAAAGAACTCAATATATAGGCAAGACAACAACATCTCTTTCCAGGCGATTAACGATGCATAAGCAACAGGGCTCTATCAAGGAACATATAATCTCTTCCCACAACCAAACCATCACCAGAGAAATCTTAACAAACAACACAGAAATCATTGATAGATACAGCGACAACAGGCGGCTTGACATCTGCGAGGCACTACACATCAAGAAGTCAACACCAGCAATCAACAGCCAATTAACGCACAACTATATTCTACCCACTTCAAGACTCCGCTCCAATATAGAAACATCAAGAAATACGGGCCAATAGGCCTTCTGCAGTTACAGATCTATTCTTCCCTTTAGCTTATACCCATTGTTTCGTGTTCTGTGTTTGTTCTCACCTCACCCCAAACCATTGTAACATGTCACCTCACCCAAATGCAGGTATTTAAACTCTGTTCAGTTATAGTTGTTCTGTGTGTGTGTAACTAAAGTCTTTGAAAATGTAATAAGTTTTACGAAACGCGCTCAAGTGTCGCGTCAGACTAAGAAATAAAGAATGAATTTTGGAGAATTGATTTTTCATTTACCGTCATCAGTAAAAACAAACATAAGGAAAATTGAGAAAATTCGTGTTAGAATTATTAATCTTACTTTTTCGGTCATATTTAATAATATATATATATATATATATATATATATATATATGTGTGTATATATGTATGTATGTATGTATTATACTTATCTAACTTTATTGAAAATGTCATTACACAAAAAAGTTACAATATTGATTACATGCAGGGTACAAGGCTCCTTGTCACAAGTTGAAAAGCTCCTCCAGCTCCTCAGATGGCGGGCAGGAACCATGGATGCAGTGAGCATTTCCTCTCTGGATTGCCACACTGAGGCGCACAACTATTTGCATTTTATATATTTATATATATATATTTATATATATTTATATATTTATATATATATATATATATATATATATATATATATATATTTTATATATAATATATAATATATATATAATATATAATATATATATTAATATATATATATATATATATATATCTATATATATATATATCTATATATATATATATATATATATATATATATCTAATATATATCTCTATATATATATATATCTATATATATATAGGACCTAGGAGCTCCCCTGGGTTGAAAGCCATCGATGAGGTCCTTGATAAGAAAATCGCCGACCTTAAGAGGATGGATGGGAGGATTGAGGATATTGATGCTCATGATGCACTCTACCTCATCACCAGATGTCTGTCCCTCCCCAGGTTAACCTACTTTCTGAGGTGTTCACCATATTACAGTAGCCAAAACTAAGTGAGTATGACCGGTTACTGAAATCAATGCTAGAAAAAGCCCTTAACCTCTCTCTTGATGACCTGCAGTGGAAACAAGCCTCTCTTCCCGTAAGACTTGGGGGCCTCGGAGTTCGAACAGCAACGCAAATCGCTGTTCCAGCCTTCCTGTCCTCCTTATCAGCATCCGACGACCTTGTGAAGGAAATTCTACCTGCCCACTTACATCAGCTGGCAGGTGTACATGATCCCAATTTTACACGCTGTGCCACAGAGTGGGCCTCTCGTGCAGGCCCATCACCTCAACCACCATCCCCAAAAGCCCACAGGCAATCCAGCTGGGATGGCCCCATTGTAGACAAAGTTGCTGCAGAGTGCCTGGATGCTGCATCAACACAGCACGACATTGCTCGCCTCACAGCAGTAGCAGCCCCACATGCAGGGGATTTCCTGTTAGCAACCCCTATGTCGGCAACTGGCACGCGTCTCACACCACACGCCCTCCGAATTGCTGTGGCCCTTCGCCTTGCTGCCTCAATCCACACCAGATATAGGTGTATTTGCGGCGAGGTGGTGGCTGACGGGTACGGCCACCATGGCCTACTCTGCCAAAGTACAGGAGGATGGCACTCGAGGCACAGTGAAGTTAACGACATCATCAAGAGGAGCCTCACCACAGCTGGATGCCCAGCTGAGAGAGAGCCTCGTTACCTAACGCCCCGTAACTCTGATGCTCTTATTGGTCGCCCGGATGGTATCACAGTGAACCCCTGGAAGAATGGCAAGCAGTTGGTATGGGACTACACGTGCGTATCAACCCTGGCTAACACCTACATTGAACTCAGTGTTGCACAACCAGGTGGCGCTGCCACCCACAGGGAAGCAGCCAAATCCCGTAAGTATAGAGAACTGGATCACCACTACCATTTTGTCCCCATTGCTTCTGAGACACTCGGCGCCTGGGGTAAAAGTGCTACCAGTTTTTTGAAGGAACTGGGTTCTAGGCTCATTGAAACAACAAGGGACCCCCCTGGAAACACAAACCGAAACTGTCTCTATTTTCCGCTTGTTACAACTTGCAATAAAGTTGTTACATCTTGGCTTAACGTGTTTATGACGTATTAGAACGTTGTTACAACTTGCTATATTGGTTGTTATAACTGGTTAGGAGGTGCTAAAACTTGTTCGAACGTTGTACCAACGTCGTAGTTTCGGTGTGTGTTTGCCGGGCCTAGAGCTGCCAGCTTTCTTTTCCAGCGCCTCAGCGTGGCGATACAGAGGGGAATGCGCACTGCATCCAGGGTTCCTGCCCGCCATCTGAGGAGCTGGAGGAACTCGACAACTTATGATAACCATCTTTGTAACCTATATGTAAATCCTTTTTTGTAACAAAGTTCAAATAAAGCAAATATATATGTGTACATACAAAAGAATGGGGGTGGTAGGAGAAGAAAATATTAGTGTTCAGTGAGAAACCACAAGGTCTCCTCTTAATACGTTTTATTTTCTTCTCCGAGGCTATGGGTCCCCACATTGGCACCAGAGGTGGTACCCTCACAAACTTTTATATATATATATATATATATATATATATATATATATATATATATATATATATATATATATATATATATACAAACATATATATATGCATGTCTCATTGAATATGACAGCATATTCAGTATTTACTATTTTCTGATTTAGAGCTTCTATCCCTCTTACTAATGCTTTTGTATCAGGGTTTAGCTGGAAAAGGAGTTCACCAAAAGTCATGTTGCTTTCAAGGTGAAGAAAAGAATTGAATAACTGAAGTATGTCTTTCATGTGTTATAAAATCGCACAATGTTTCGAACCTTCATGGTTCATTCTCAAGTGATAAGAAATTAGATTTATACCAGTACAGGGTCAGGTGAGAAAAAAGTAGAATAAAGGAAATGGTCAGTGGATAAATAGGGGATAACAAGGGGATAAATAGGGGATAATAGGGGACGAATCACATTCAAAGATTAATCGGTTGTAATAGGCCTATTATGTTGAGCAGTGTCTTTTGCATTGGCATCGTTATGTTCCGGTCTTCTTCTTACTCTCATAGTTGGCAGAGTAAATAGTTCCGTGATTTGGGTATTCATGGTAGGTTCTTATATTCTTATGTGGATTGCTTCAAGAATTTGTAATCTTCTTACATCTTGGGTTTTGTCTATTATACAAGTGTTTTTATTCAGCATTTCTCTTGTTAGGGGGCTTGTCTCATGTGATTCCTTGGGGCACCGGATTGAAGATGACAGGTCAAGTGCCTCATCAGCTTGGTCGACGTCATACCTATGTACTTCGATTGAAACTTACATCCATCGTGGGGGCAAGTGTACATGTATTCAACGCTTAACTGCTGTAAAGGGTTCTCCGTTGGCTTCGGGCTGTTTTTAATAAGGATGACCGTAGTCTTTTTTGTTTTATAGAATATGATCAGGTCTATGTATGTTTTGGTTAGGAATAGTGCTTTTTATTCCTTTGCGAATTATTTCCTTCATAATTCCTTCTTCTTTTTATGTTCACTGTGCATAGTTTATTTGTAGTATAATTTTATTGAAGGTGTTGTGGTTTTCGTTCTAGGTTCAGGATTGTACCATGGGTCCAGGTGTCTTCTTATGGCAGTGTTTATTTCTGTGTTGCTATATCCATTGTTCACCAATACCTGAGTTATTCTTTCAAACTCTCTACTCACATTACTCAATTCGGAGCAGTGTGTACGCGCTCGAAGAATATAAGCATTGAGAACACTGGTTTTGTATCTTTGGGGGCACTCACTCTTACCGTTCAGGAATAATTCTATGTTTGTAGGCATTGTATATACGTTGGTGCTTAAAGAGATTCCTGTTTTGTTACTAGTACATCCAAGAACGGCAGACTGTTATTTTCCCTATTTTCATTTGTAAATCGGAGTACTGACTCTCTATCTAGATGGCTTTCTAGATCAATTAGTTCGTCTGAGTCTTTTACTATGACGAATAGGTCATCTACATAACGGCAGTATACAGTTGGTTTTTGTCTGCTACTGAAGACTCTGTCGTCGATGGTTCCCATATAAAAATTAGCAAATAAAACTCCTAAGGGAGAGCCCATTGCTACTCCGTTTATTTGTAAATACATGTCTCGTTTAGGACTGATGAAAGGGGCTTCCTTTGTACAAGCCTCTAGAAGACTCTTCAAGTGTGGCTCGGGTATGTCTAACTTTGGGATGCTCTCGTCTCTGTATACTCTATCCAGTATCATCTCTATGGTTGTGTCGACTGGGACGTTGGTGAATAGGGATTCGACGTCCAGGGAAGCAACGATTCCACCGGCCTGTGTAGTTTTGATTAATTCTAGGAAATCTGCTGATGATTGTAGACTATAGTTGCTTGGAGTGTATCTAGAGTGTATCTATCTAAGAACCAATTACCGCGTAACGTGGTGGAGGTGGGTCCCTCGATTGTTTCAAGCATAGGTTGGACATGTATATGAGTGGGATTGGGTGGTTATAAATAGGAGCTGCCTCGTGTGGGCCAATGGGCCTTCTGCAGTTACCTTTGTTCTTATGTTCTTATGTTCTTATGTTCTTAGTTAGGAGTTCGTTACGTTTTTTTGCCAGGTGATAGAATGGAGTTGGTATTTGGCTGATTATTGGGCATAGTGGGTTACCTGGTTTGTGTGTCTTAACATTGCCATAGGTATATCCTATGCCATAGTCGCCTTGGAGTTTAGTGAAATGAACACTACCTTTCTTTGCGTTGATTGCAGTAATTGTTTTGTTAACTTTGCGAAGTAACAGACAGAATATTTTCAGACCATTTATAAAGATTTTTCTGCAGGTGTTGATGATTGCTGTTAACCGTCCAGTGTGATAGTTCACTGTGAGCAGCGGACCAGGCAGGGCGGTGGAGCTGACAGACGGGCAGATTCGGTGGAGCTGACAGACAGGCAGATTCGGTGGAGCTGACAGACGGCCGGAGTGGTGTTCAAGAAAGGCAGATACACATACACACACACACACACACACATGGTAAATGACCAAGTGACAAGACTGAGGAAAACAGAAGGGGCATATACAGAAAGCGACAAGGAAATCTGCGAGGTACTGAATGCAAATTTCCATGGAGTGTTCACAACCGAGCCTGAGCAGCTCCCATTGTTAGAAGCGATTACCCTAAATGACAGACTATCAGACATAGAAGTGACAGCAGAGGAGGTAATGAAACAGTTGATAACACTGGATGCAAACAAAGCTGTTGGACCAGACAAAGTATCACCGTGGATACTTAAAGAGGCAGCGCAGGCTCTCAGTGTGCCTCTGGCAATGATCTTTAATGAGTCACTTATGTCGGGAGAATTGCCCAGTTGCTGGAAGGAGGCAAATGTCGTACCAATTTTCAAGAAAGGTGACAGGGAGGAGGCCCTTAACTACAGACCCGTATCATTGACAAGCATCCCCTGCAAAATACTTGAAAGAATAATTAGGCTAAGACTTGTTGAGCACCTGGAGAGCATTGGGTTTGTAAACAAGCACCAACATGGTTTCTGGACAGGGAAATCATGCCTAACAAACCTTTTAGAATTCTATGATAAAGTAACAAGGATAAGGCAGGACAGAGAAGGCTGGGCAGACTGCATATTTCTTGACTGCCAAAAGGCCTTTGATACAGTACCGCACATGAGACTGCTATACAAACTTGAGAGGCAGGCAGGAGTAAGCGGAAAGGCCCTAGAATGGGTGAAGAACTACCTAACAGGAAGGAGCCAGAGGGTAATGGTAAGGGGCGAGAAGTCGGACTGGAGAACAGTAACAAGTGGAGTACCTCAAGGATCGGTGCTGGGACCAATCCTCTTTCTAATTTACGTAAATGACATGTTTACAGGAGTGGAGTCATACATGTCAATGTTTGCGGATGACGCAAAATTAATGAGAAGAGTTGTGACAGACGAGGATTGTAGGATCCTCCAAGAGGACTTAAACAGGTTGCAGAGATGGTCAGGGAAATGGCTACTGGAGTTTAACACCAGTAAATGTAAAGTTATGGAAATGGGATCAGGTGATAGGAGACCAAAGGGACAGTACACAATGAAGGGGAACAGCCTACCTGTAACGAGTCGAGAAAGAGATCTGGGAGTGGATGTGACACCTAATCTAACTCCTGAGGCACATATAAATAGGATAACGACAGCAGCGTACTCTACACTGGCGAAAATTAGAACTTCATTCAGAAACCTAAATGAGGAGGCTTTTAGGGCGCTTTACACTGCATACGTGAGACCCGTCTTAGAGTATGCCGCGCCATCATGGAGCCCCCACCTGAAGAAACACATAAGGAAACTGGAGAAGGTTCAGAGGTTTGCGACGAGGCTTGTCCCAGAGTTACGAGGGAAGGGATATGAAGAGCGACTGAAGGAACTGAACCTTACGACACTAGAGAAAAGAAGGGAGAGAGGAGATATGATAGGGACATATAAAATACTCAGGGAATTGACAAAGTGGAAATAGATGAAATGTTCACACGTAATAATAACAGAACGAGGGGACATGGGTGGAAACTGGAAACTCAGATGAGTCACAGAGATGTTAGGAAGTTTTCTTTTAGCGTGAGAGTAGTGGAAAAATGGAATGCACTTGGGGAACAGGTTGTGGAAGCAAATACTATTCATACTTTTAAGACTAGGTATGATAGGGAAATGGGACAGGAGTCATTGCTGTAAACAACCGATAGCTGGAAAGGCGGGATCCAAGAGTCAATGCTCGATCCTGCAAGCACAGATAGGTAACAGATAGGTAAGTACACACACACACACACACACACACACACACACACACACACACACACACACACACACACACACACCACACACACACACACACACACATGAACAAATGGCTGTTAGAGTTTAACCCAAGCAAATGTAATGTAATGAAGATAGGGGTAGGAAGCAGGAGACCAGATACAAGGTATCATTTGGGAGATGAAATACTTCAAGAGTCAGAGAGAGAGAAAGACCTGGGGGTTGATATCACGCCAGACCTGTCCCCTGAAGCTCATATCAAGAGGATAACATCAGCAGCATATGCCAGGTTGGCTAACATAAGAACGGCCTTTAGAAACTTGTGTAAGGAATCTTTCAGAACATTATATACCACATATGTCAGACCAATCCTGGAGTATGCGGCTCCAGCATGGAGTCCCTATCTAGTCAAGCATAAGACTAAACTGGAAAAGGTTCAAAGGTTTGCCACCAGACTAGTACCCGAGCTGAGAGGTATGAGCTACGAGGAGCGACTGCAGGAATTAAACCTCACTTCGTTGGAAGACAGAAGAGTTAGGGGGGACATGATCACCACATTCAAGATTCTCAGGGGAATCGACAGGGTTGATAAAGACAGGCTGTTTAACACAAGGGGCACACGCACTAGGGGACACAGGTGGAAGCTGAGTGCCCAAATGAGCCACAGAGATATTAGAAAGAACTTTTTTAGTGTCAGAGTGGTTGACAAATGGAATGCATTAGGAAGCGATGTGGTGGAGGCTGACTCCATACACAGTTTCAAATGTAGATATGATAGAGCCCATTAGGCTCAGGAAACTGTACACCTGTTGATTGACGGTTGAGAGGCAGGACCAAAGAGCCAGAGCTCAACCCCCGCAAGCACAACTAGGTGAGTACAACTAGGTGAGTACACACACACACACACACACACACACACACACACACACACACACACACACACACACAGGTGGAACTCCTGGAGCGAAGGAACTTTGTAACACAGCATCAACATGGGTTCAGGGATGGCAGGTCCTGCCTCACAGGGTTACTTGAATTCTACGACCATGCTACAAAAATAAGGCAAGAAAGAGAAGGGTGGGCAGACTGCATATTTTTGGATTGTCAGAAAGCCTTTGATACAGTGCCACACAAGAGGCTAGTGAAAAAGCTGGAGATGCAGGCTGGAGTGAAAGGGAAGGTACTCCGTTGGATACAGGAGTACCTAACCAACAGGAGACAAAGAGTCAGTGTGAGGGGTGAGGTCTCAGATTGGCGAGACGTTACGAGTGGAGTCCCGCAGGGGTCAGTCCTTGGACCTATACTGTTTCTGATATATGTAAATGATCTCCCAGAGGGTATAGAATCGTTTCTCTCAATGTTTGCCGATGATGCAAAAATTATGAGGAGGATTGAAACTGAGGACGATAGTAGGAGGCTACAAGACGACCTAGACAGACTGAGTGAATGGTCCAACAAATGGCTGTTGAAGTTCAACCCGAGTAAATGCAAAGTAATGAAACTAGGCAGTGGAAACAGGAGGCCAGACACAGGATACAGAATAGGAGATGAAGTACTTAATGAAACGGACAGAGAGAAAGATCTAGGAGTTGATATCACACCAAACCTGTCTCCTGAAGCCCACATAAAAAGGATAACATCTGCGGCATATGCGAGGCTGGCTAACATCAGAACAGCGTTCAGGAACCTGTGTAAGGAATCATTCAGAATCTTGTACACCACATATGTAAGACCAATCCTGGAGTATGCAGCCCCAGCATGGAGCCCGTACCTTGTCAAGCACAAGACGAAGCTGGAAAAAGTCCAAAGGTATGCCACTAGACTAGTCCCAGAACTAAGAGGCATGAGTTACGAGGAAAGGCTGCGGGAAATGCACCTTACGACACTGGAAGACAGAAGAGTAAGGGGAGATATGATCACAACCTACAAAATCCTCAGAGGAATCGACCGGGTAGACAAGGACAAACTATTCAACACTGGGGGGACGCGAACAAGGGGACACAGGTGGAAACTGAGTACCCACATGAGCCACAGAGACGTTAGAAGGAACTTTTTCAGTGTCAGAGTAGTTAACGGATGGAATGCATTAGGCAGTGATGTGGTGGAGGCTGACTCCATACACAGTTTCAAGTGTAGATATGATAGAGCCCAGTAGGCTCAGGAATCTGTACACCGGTTGATTGACAGTTGAGAGGCGGGACCAAAGAGCCAAAGCTCAACCCCCGCAAGCACAAATAGGTGAGTACAAATAGGTGAGTACACACACACAAAACCACAACCAGCTACCCAGTTACCCACAACCAGCTACCCAGTAACACCAGAGGGGAGGATAACCCCGCCACCCTCTGCATAGAAAACCCACCTACCCCTCCCCCCACACCCAATCCCCACCCTTCTGCCCCTCCCCTCATCCCGCAGAGTCTTCCCTCCTGTCCTCCCTCCCCTTTCACCCCATACCCTCCCTGCCCCTCCCCCTTCACTGGATCCCCCGCCCCTCGTCCTAGTATCCTCTGAGACCCTGTTATCCACCTCACAGGTCTTCACACCAATGGAACAGCTTCCCCCACCAGCAGAACACTCACCAAGGAGGCGATTTGAGAAGGGACAGAGGAAAGTGAGCCTCAAAGCAATGTACACTAACATAGATGGAATTACAAATAAAGTGAATGAGCTTGAAGAACGGGTACTAGAGGAAAACCCAGACATAATAGCCCTCGCAGAAACAAAACTGACGAAAACGATAACAAATGCAGTGTTCCCACAGGACTATTATGTTATGAGGAAAGAGAGGGAAGGATGAGGTGGTGGTGGTGTAGCTCTACTGGTAAGAAAAGGCTGGGATATTGAGGAGATGGTTGTTCAGGGCTGTGAAGGTTTCAGTGACTACATAGCAGGTACCATAACAAATGGAGGGAAAAAAATTATAGTCGTAGTCATATATAATCCTCCACCAAATGACAGAAGACCTAGACAGGAATATGATAGAAACAACATGGCCACCATTAACATAATAGAAAGAGCAGCTTCTGTTGCTAGCAGGAATGGATCTGGACTTCTAATAATGGAAAACTTCAACCATGGGAAAATAGATTGGGAGAACAGAGACCCGCATGGAAGACCAGAAACATGGAGAGCTAAGCTGCTGGATGTGGCAACAAGAAACTTTCTAAGCCAGCACGTCAGTGACCCAACAAGAATGAGAGGAGAAGATGAACCAGCAATGCTTGATTTGATATTTACCCTAAATGAGTGGGATGTAAGGGAAGTTAAGATGGAAGCGCCCTTGGGAATGAGTGACCATAGTGTATTAAACTTTGAGTACCTGGTAGAGCTAGGAATTATCTCCCCCAAAAAAGAACTAGGAATCAAAAGGCTGGCATTCCGAAAGGGGAATTATGTAAAGATGAGAAGTTTCCTAAGTGAAATACCTTGGGACTCAGACCTCAGAGATAAGTCTGTACAGGGTATGATGGACTATGTTACCCAAAAGTGTCAGGAGGCAGTAAACAGGTTCATCCCGGTCCAAAGGGAAAAATCCGAGAAGCAACAGAAGAATCCATGGTATAATAGGGAATGTATGGAAGCGAAGAAACTGAACAAAAGGGCGTGGAGGAACTTCCAGAATAACAGAACACCAGAAAGCAGAGAGAGATACCAGAGAGCCAGGAATGAGTACGTCAGGGTGAGAAGAGAAGCAGAGAAAAGTTTTGAAAATGATATAGCAAACAAAGCCAAGACCGAACCAAAGCTACTCCACAGTCACATCAGAAGGAAAACAACAGTGAAAGAACAGGTATTGAAACTGAGGACAGGTATACAGAGAATGACAAAGAGGTGTGTGAAGAACTCAACAAGAGGTTCCAGGAGGTCTTCACAATAGAACAAGGTGAGGTCACTGTGCTAGGAGAAAGGGAGGTAAATCAGGCGGCCTTGGAAGAGTTCGAAATTACGAGAGAGGAGGTAAAGAGACACCTGCTGGATCTGGATGTTAGGAAGGCTGTTGGGCCAGACGGGATCTCACCTTGGATACTGAAAGAGTGTGCAGAGGCACTTTGCTTGCCACTCTCCATAGTGTATAGTAAGTCACTGGAGACGGGAGACCTACCAGAAATATGGAAGACGGCAAATGTGGTCCCAATATACAAAAAGGGCGACAGGCAAGAGGCACTGAACAACAGGCCAGTGTCCTTGACTTGTATACCATGCAAGGTGATGGAGAAGATCGTGAGAAAAAACCTGGTAACACATCTGGAGAGAAGAGACTTCGTGACAAATCGCCAACATGGGTTCAGGGAGGGAAAATCTTGCCTTACAGGCTTGATAGAATTCTACGATCAGGTGACAAAGATTAAGCAAGAAAGAGAGGGCTGGGCGGACTGCATTTTCTTGGACTGTCGGAAAGCCTTTGACACAGTACCGCATAAGAGGCTGGTACATAAGCTGGAGAGACAGGCAGGTGTAACTGGTAAGGTGCTCCAGTGGATAAGGGAGTACCTAAGCAATAGGAAGCAGAGAGTTACGGTAAGGGGTGAGACCTCCGATTGGCGTGAAGTCACCAGTGGAGTCCCACAGGGCTCTGTACTCGGTCCTATCTTGTTTCTGATATATGTAAATGATCTCCCGGAGGGTATCGATTCATTTCTTTCAATGTTTGCGGACGATGCCAAAATTATGAGAAGGATTAAAACAGAAGAGGACTGTTTGAGGCTTCAAGAAGACCTAGACAAGCTGAAGGAATGGTCGAACAAATGGTTGTTAGAGTTTAACCCAACCAAATGTAATGTAATGAAGATAGGTGTAGGGAGAAGGAGGCCAGATACAAGGTATCATCTGGGAGAGGAAATTCTTCAGGAATCAGAGAAAGAAAAAGACTTAGGGGTTGATATCACGCCAGACCTGTCTCCTGCAGCACATATCAAGAGGATAACATCAGCGGCATATGCCAGGTTGGCCAACATACGAACGGCATTCAGAAACTTGTGTAAAGAATCATTCAGAACTTTGTATACCACATATGTCAGGCCAATCCTGGAGTATGCAGCCCCAGCATGGAGTCTATATCTAGTCAAGGATAAGACTAAACTGGAAAAGGTTCAAAGGTTTGCCACCAGACTAGTGCCCGAGCTGAGAGGTATGAGCTACGAGGAGAGACTACGGGAATTAAACCTCACTTCGCTGGAAGACAGAAGAGTTAGGGGGGACATGATCACCACATTTAAGATTCTGAAGGGAATTGATAGGGTAGATAAAGACAGGCTATTTAACACAAGGGGCACACGCACAAGGGGACACAGGTGGAAACTGAGTGCCCAAATGAGCCACAGAGATATTAGAAAGAACTTTTTTAGTGTCAGAGTGGTTGCCAAATGGAATGCATTAGGAAGTGATGTGGTGGAGGCTGACTCCATACACAGTTTCAAGTGTAGATATGATAGAGCCCAGTAGGCTCAGGAATCTGTACACCAGTTGATTGACAGTTGAGAGGCGGGACCAAAGAGCCAAAGCTCAACCCCCGCAAGCACAATTAGGTGAGTACAATTAGGTGAGTACACACACACACACACGGACAGAGACCGAATGATAAAGGTGGTATTCATGAGCGAAAGCACGAAAGAGGAACTGTTAGAAAGGAAGTGCTGTCTAGCAAATGTAGAGAAGTTCAAAAAAGTATTCCTACAGAGGGATATGACAAGGGAAGAGAGAAAGCAGGCAGCAGACGCGAGGAAGGAGCGCAGGGAGAGAGAAAGGAATCAGGGAGCCACAACCCCGATCCACACAATCCCAGAGGGGAGTGGGGAACCCACTTCAAACAATGCACTAGCCACAGGGAGTGCGACACCATCCCCACATTCTACTCAACAGACACCCTACCTGCCCCAACCCCTGTCAGCCCTCCAATAAGTACCCACCTAAATCACCCTTCCCCCACCCACCCCCCTTCTCCCACTCACCCCCCTCCTCCCGCTCATCCCCCTCCTCCCACTCCCCCCTCCCCCAGGACCACCCTTCTCCCCCATCCCCCAAGCCCTCCCTTCTCCCACATGCCCTCCAGTCTCTCCCACCCACAAGCCCTCCGTTCTCCCCTGCCCCCCTAAGCCCCCCACTCTCCCCCACCCCACCTAAGCCTTCCCCTCTCCACCACTCCCCAACACCCTCCCCTCTTCCTCACCCACCTCAGCCTTCCCTTTCCCCCCAAGCCCCCCAAGCCCTCCCCCTATACTGCCCTCCCAAACCCCCCTTCCCTTCTCCCCCATCCTCCTCTCACCCCAACCCTCCCCCTCTCACCCCCCCCCCACCCTCCCCCTCTCACCCACCCCCCCCCCTCCCCTCCCTCCCACCCTTCCCTCCCCCCCCCCACCCCCCCAAGCCCTTCCTCCTCCACCAGTCTCCCCATACCAGATCCTCCAAGCTCCCGCTCACCCCAGACCCCACAGGTCCCCCCCAGAGGAGAAGCAGAAGAGAGTCAGTTTCAGGGTAATGTACTCGAACATAGATGGGATCACAAGCAAGACAAGTGAACTAAGGGAAAGAGCACAAGAAGTGAACCCAGATGTAATCGGACTCACTGAGACAAAACTCTCTGGAATCATAACGAATGCTGTGTTTCCCCAGGAGTACACAGTAATAAGGAAAGAGAGGGAAGGTAGGGGAGGAGGCGGAGTGGCCCTACTCATGAGAAAGGAATGGAGTTTTAAGGAGATGGCTATCCCGGGCTGTGAGGGTTTCAGAGACTACATAGCAGGCACCATGACAATGGGAGGACCAAGGATAGTAGTAGCAGTAATATATAACCCTCCACCAAATGACAGAAGACCCAGTCAAGAGTATGAAAACAACAACATGGCAGTTAACACTATAATTGAGAGGGCAGCCTCTGCTGCCTGTAGAAATAGATCCCACCTGCTCATCATGGGGGACTTCAATCACGGAAGAATTGATTGGGAGAACAAGGAACCGCATGGCGGCGAGGATACGTGGAGAGCCAAACTACTGGAGGTGGTGACTAGAAACTTCTTAACCCAGCATGTCAGAGAACCCACAAGGATGAGAGGAAATGACGAACCAGCGAGACTCGACCTGGTCTTCACCCTGAACGACTCTGACATAAGAGAAATCGGTTTTGAGGCCCCAGTAGGGATGAGCGACCACAGTGTATTGGAGTTTGAGTACCTGATTGAAGAAGGGTTATTGAACTCGAGGAGAGATACTGAAACCAAAAGGTTAGCATACCGAAAGGGAAACTATGAGGAGATAAGAAAATTCCTAACAGACATAGCATGGGAAACAGAGCTCAGGGAAAAGACGGCCCAAGATATGATGGACTACATCACGCAAAAGTGCAAGGAAGCAGCAAACAAGTTTGTCCCAGCCCAAAAGGAAAACAGTGAAATGAAGATGAGAAACCCATGGTTTAATCAGAGATGTAGGCTAGCTAAGCAACAAAGTAAAAGGGCATGGAGAAACTATAGGAATAACAGGACACTGGAGAGCAGAGAAAGATACCAGAATGCCAGGAATGAATATGTCAGGATGAGAAGAGAGGCGGAAAGACAATACGAAAACGACATCGCAAGCAAGGCAAAGACTCAGCCTAAATTGCTGCATAGCCACATCAGGAGAAAAACAACAGTAAAGGAACAGGTTATGAAATTAAGGATAGGGGCAGAAGGATTCACTACAAACGACAAGGAAGTATGTGAGGAACTGAATAAGAAATTCCAAGAGGTCTTCACCCTAGAACAAGGAGAAATCCCAGAGTTAAGAGAGGGGATAGCTAACCAGGAACCACTGGAAGAGTTTGAGATTACAAGCGGGGAAGTAAGAAAGTGTTTACTAGAGTTGGATGTGACAAAGGCTATAGGCCCAGATGGAATCTCTCCTTGGATACTTAAGGAAGGAGCAGAAGAACTGTGCCTACCACTCTCCATAGTGTATAACAAATCTCTGGCAACAGGGGAACTGCCAGAAATTTGGAAAGCAGCTAATGTAGTCCCGATATACAAGAAAGGGGATAGACAGGAGGCACTGAATTACAGGCCAGTGTCCCTAACCTGCATACCATGCAAGCTGATGGAGAAGATTGTGCGAAGAAAGCTAGTGGAGCACCTGGAGCGAAAGAACTTTGTAACACAGCACCAACATGGATTCAGGGATGGCAGGTCCTGCCTCACAGGGTTACTTGAATTCTACGACCAGGCAACAAAAATAAGGCAAGAAAGAGAAGGGTGGGCAGACTGCATATTTTTGGATTGTCAGAAAGCCTTTGATACAGTGCCACACAAGAGGCTAGTGAAAAAGCTGGAGATGCAGGCTGGAGTGAAAGGGAAGGTACTCCGTTGGATACAGGAGTACCTAAGCAACAGGAGACAAAGAGTCAGTGTGAGGGGTGAGGTCTCAGATTGGCGAGACGTTACGAGTGGAGTCCCGCAGGGGTCAGTCCTTGGACCTATACTGTTTCTGATATATGTAAATGATCTCCCAGAGGGTATAGAATCGTTTCTCTCAATGTTTGCCGATGATGCAAAAATTATGAGGAGGATTGAAACTGAGGACGATAGTAGGAGGCTACAAGACGACCTAGACAGACTGAGTGAATGGTCCAACAAATGGCTGTTGAAGTTCAACCCGAGTAAATGCAAAGTAATGAAACTAGGCAGTGGAAACAGGAGGCCAGACACAGGATACAGAATAGGAGATGAAGTACTTAATGAAACGGACAGAGAGAAAGATCTAGGAGTTGATATCACACCAAACCTGTCTCCTGAAGCCCACATAAAAAGGATAACATCTGCGGCATATGCGAGGCTGGCTAACATCAGAACAGCGTTCAGGAACCTGTGTAAGGAATCATTCAGAATCTTGTACACCACATATGTAAGACCAATCCTGGAGTATGCAGCCCCAGCATGGAGCCCGTACCTTGTCAAGCACAAGACGAAGCTGGAAAAAGTCCAAAGGTATGCCACTAGACTAGTCCCAGAACTAAGAGGCATGAGTTACGAGGAAAGGCTGCGGGAAATGCACCTTACGACACTGGAAGACAGAAGAGTAAGGGGAGATATGATCACAACCTACAAAATCCTCAGAGGAATCGACCGGGTAGACAAGGACAAACTATTCAACACTGGGGGGACGCGAACAAGGGGACACAGGTGGAAACTGAGTACCCACATGAGCCACAGAGACGTTAGAAGGAACTTTTTCAGTGTCAGAGTAGTTAACGGATGGAATGCATTAGGCAGTGATGTGGTGGAGGCTGACTCCATACACAGTTTCAAGTGTAGATATGATAGAGCCCAGTAGGCTCAGGAATCTGTACACCAGTTGATTGACAGTTGAGAGGCGGGACCAAAGAGCCAAAGCTCAACCCCCGCAAGCACAAATAGGTGAGTACAAATAGGTGAGTACACACACACACACACACACACACACACACACACACACACACACACACACACACACACCACACACACACCACACACACACACCACACCACACACCACACACACACCACACACACACACACACACACACACACAAACACACACACATCACACCTGTCCCCACAAGCCCATATCAAGATGATAAAATCAGCAGCTATGCCAGGTTGGCTAACATAAGAACGGCATTTAGACACTTGTGTAAGGATCATTCAGAACTTTGTTTACTACCTATGTCAGGACCAATCTTGGAGTATGCAGACCCATCATGGGGTCCATATCTAGTCAAGCATAAGACTAAACAAGAAAAGGTTCAAAGGTTCCCACCAGACTAGTACTCGAACTGAGGTGTATGACGTGCGAGGAGAGACTATGGGAACTAAACCTCACGTCGCTGGAAGACAGAAGAATTAGGGGAACATGATCACAACGTACAAGATCTCAGAGGGATTGACAGGGTAGATAAAGACAGGCTATTTAACACAAGGGGCACACGCACTAGGGGACTCAGGTGGAAATTGGGTGCCCAAATGAGCCCCAGAGAGATATTAGAAAGAATTTGGAATTCAAATGGATCAAAACAAATGGAATGAATTAGGCAGTGATGTGGTGGAGGCTGACTCCATACACAGTTTCAAGTGTAGATATGATAGAGCCCAATA
>WNGS01007095.1:119647-139394 GCA_020271785.1 Procambarus virginalis
TTATGTTGTTAAGAGTCACCGGGTGTTGCCGGTGTCTGGTCTATAGTGACGCGGGTGATGTTGATATCAGGTGTGAATGTGACTGGGCAGGTGGTGTTGGTGTCAAGTGTGTGTAGATGGTGAGGCAGGTATTGTTGCTGTCATGTGTGTGGGTGGTGAGGTTAGGCGTCGTACGTGTCAGCTGGGCAGATGTTTAAAGCCATACTCCCTACAATCGACCAATACCTACTCTTCTTCACTTAAAACCTATAGGCTTACCCTTCCCCCCATAACCAACACACACTACCCCCCCCCCCTCCCCATTAAACTCTTCCTCTCCCCCCCTTCTCCTACTTCCTCCCCCTCCCCCCCCTCGTCCACCCCACCCCCCTCCACCTGCATTCCTGGTTCTTAATTTATGAATGGTTTAGTCTCTCCCTTAATTAAGGCGTTGAGTGACACACTTAAGTATGTATTATAATTCCAAGACAGACAAAGTAAATTGTTCTGGCACAAATAAGATGGTCTGGATAATGACACATGGTCGTTCCATTACTGGATACATGTGCAACTTTCTTGTGGAATGAGATTGCAATGCAAGAGTGGAATGAGGCGTTGATGCAAATAACCTCAAGTGAGATGGGATTTTCGCCCGATTTGCCGTAAGTGGAATTAAGAGGACATAGGCCTATGACCCAACATGCCACGCATCTGAGTGCCGTTACATTGAGTTGGTTACGAATTCTCTTTAAATTCATCTCCTTTATTAGTCAGTCTGTCAGCATTTGTATACCAGATCTTCACTGTAATTATTGAGCCAAATCCATAATGGAAGGGAGAGTGCGAACTAGTGTGATTCATGCTTAGGAATGGACAGTGTGGGAGAAGGGGAAGGTGGGCATGGATGAAAGGGAAGTGGAGACAATATGTGGGTGTAAGGAAGGACGTGATGAACAGGGGAGAGGGAATATTTTAATGAAATGAATGGCAAGTCATGTAGATGTATGCTGCTCAACGCCTGCAAGCACATGTAGGTGAGCACGTCCTCACACACACCCTCACCGTCACACACACAACCACTCACCGTCACACACACCCTCCACCGTCACACACCCTCACCGTCACACACACCCTCACCGTCACTCACACCCTCATGTATACAGGACCTACCCACACTGGGAATTATATAGCACCTTTCAACACCCACATTTCAATGTTGCAATCAATGGATCTTATCTCATGAGAAACTGAAAGAAAGTGGTCATATATAGTAGTAAGCAGCCCAGGTGGTCGACCTTCAATGTTGCAAACTCACAATTGCTTCTCTCTCTCTCTCTCTCTCTTCTCTCCTCTCTCTCTCTCTTCTCTCTCTCTCTCTCCTTTCATTCTCCGCTTGCAACCACGCATGAATTTTAATTAACGAGCGGACACAGCCTCTTGATCTGGATGTGATCAGTAAAGGTACCTGAACAGGTACATTGCAATAGGCAAAATAAAAAAATATCAAGGATGCCCTGTGTTTATTGATTGTGAAATGAATAAACACTTTCATTGTATAACTCACATGAATATGTACCAAATATGGGACATTCTGGGTGTTTACATTCATAGACGCGGCTACTGAGGCGACATCTGCTGGCCCACAAAAGGTGGTTTCGTAAGTTTTTTTCTTTTTTTCCTAGCTGGTGTCAACTGTGTGTGTAGTGTGTGGTGTGTGTGTGTGTGTGGTGTGTGTGTGTGTGTGTGTGTGTGTGTGTGTGTGTTGTGTGTGTGTGTGTGTGTATGTGTGAGTGCAGGTGTGTAGCATGTGTACACGTTGCAACACTGGCCCACCTGGACTTCCCGTGACACATGTGGCTTCCTCGCACATCTGCTGTTGACCCGCCAAGTCCCCACCAACAAATGTTGAGACATTATCACCTTGCAACTGAAGCAACAATTCCTTGGAATTCATGCAAGCACCAAGCAAGAATTGAAATGCAGCAATTCTTGCAAGCGCCGTCAGCTTGATCTTACCTGTCGAATGTCACTTCCCCACTGAGACCTACACCATTGCCTTCATATCACACTTGCCGCGTCAAGTACGCAACACAAATGCGTATATTAATAGAAATTTTATCCGGCAGCTGTTTGTGAAATACGCGCGTCTGGTGTTTGACATTTGACCACAAGGAACCCAAGACTTTCCCAACTGCTTGTCGATAAATACGCCAGGATATATTCTTGTACGTGAAGAATATACGGCAGGGGTATTCTTGTATGCTGACGAATATCTCCAGGGTTTTCTTGTATTCAGAAGAATATTCGCCAGGATATTCTTGTATCTTGAAGAATATTCGCCGGGATATTCTCGAGTTCAGAAGAATATTCGCCAGGATATTCTTGTATGTTGAAGAATATCCGCCGGGATATTCTTGTGTTCAGAAGAATATTCGCCAGGATATTCTTATTCGCTGAAGAATATCGTACCCAAAGAATATATAAAGAATATCTCTGATCCCTTTCCCCCAAACATTTAATTACGTTTAATGTATGTTACGTTGTATTAATGAAATATTGAACAATAAATGTTCATTATTTCTGAAACATTCACTGGTTTATAAGGAGCTTCGGCCTCACACACTTGGGGTTCAGGGTTCGAGCCTCCTAGAGCCCAGATGATTTAAAGAATTCACTGGTTTTTCAGCGGATTTCAGATTTGATATAAAACCCAGGTTAAACCTGCTTCGTAGGTTTGATTATACTATAGCTTCAGAGTCTGGATTAAATCAACTTTAGAATGGATTAAATCTGGATTAAACCCACTTCAGAATCTGGATTAAATCAACTTCACATATTGGATGTGATAATTTTAAAATTTTTAAATACTTTTAATACATTTAAATTGTATTTAAATACTTTAATAGTAATGAAGTTTTAATACTTCTGCTCAAGTGGCAAAAGTTTTAAAAAGTTTCCCTTCAAATGGAGAGGCTTATATAAGGTAGCTTAAAAATTAAGGAATTGCTTCTAAGTTTTTTTTTCTGAATTTATACAAATCCGTGTAGATTCATCTCACTCAATCCACATTCACTATGAGCGCTCACCTGATCCACCAGTCAGTCTATGAACGCTCATCTGATCCTCACAGCCACTTGACAAACACCCACTTGATCCACACAGCACCTCCATGATCCACAGACATCCACACAGCTCCTCCATGATCCACAGACATCGACACAGCTCCTCCATGATCCACAGACATCCACACAGCTCCTCCATGATCCACAGACATCCACACAGCACCTCCATGATCCACAGACATCCACACAGCTCCTCCATGATCCACAGACATCCACACAGCTCCTCCATGATCCACAGACATCCACACAGCTCCTCCATGATCCACAGACATCGACACAGCTCCTCCATGATCCACATACATCCACACAGCTCCTCCATGATCCACAGACATCCACACAGCTCCTCCATGATCCACAGACATCCACACAGCTGCTCCATGATCCACACACATCCACACAGCTCCTCCATGATCCACACAGCTCCTCCATGATCCACACAGCTCCTCCATGATCCACAGACATCCACACAGCTCCTCCATGATCCACAGACATCCACACAGCTGCTCCATGATCCACACACATCCACACAGCTCCTCCATGATCCACACACATCCACACAGCTCCTCCATGATCCACACACATCCACACATCCACACCCATGGCAATAAAACACTTGAACACAGGTAATTATTTCAGACCAAGATTCCCAACAACTTTTTCAATAAAAACTTTTCCCATTAGAGAGCTTTATTATAGTGTGATATGACGGGCCCGGTGATCGAGTCCTGTTTGTATTATTTCTCCTTTATTTCCCCCCCACAGTCTCACCTGTGGAGGTCAACTTTTTTCCTTAGGTTTCCCTTCAGAATTAAGGAAAAATCATTAGATACCGAAGGAATTTAGGTAGCCTAAGACAGTAGGAATTTAGAGAATAGCCTAAGCTGCTCTCTCTCCTTCTGGAATGTATTTTATTGTCTCGTTGAACTTATTTGAACTTGATTGACACATTTGTCAATGATTAAATGTCTAGAACTAGCAACAATGGGTAGTATTCAACTTACCTTTTTGAAATGCGAAAATAATCCCAAAATGATTGTGATTTCCAAATAACAATTATATATAAATGTATTTATAAGCGTGCACTCTATGTCTTTTGGCGTCCAAAGCCACCAACTGTATGCATTATCTCAAAACCATCAATGTAATCCAATTATTTTTTACATATTTTTTTCCGTTCGTTTACCGTTGCATGGAGCGCGAGGAATTGCTTAGCGCGAGGCGACACACCCTCACTCGACCACGGCCCGGCCATACTGAGTACTGGGAGGGACACCTCTATCTCTTCTACCTTTCCCCGTTAGGGGGAGGGAGGGGAAGTGAGAGAGAGAGAGAGGGGGGGGAGGGGGAGAGATGCCCCATTCCCCCCCCCCCCCATTACTTGCTTGGTTCTAGTGGCAGTGATTACCTGTTTGAAGTTACCGGAGGAGGAAGATTCCTCTCCCAGCCTTCCGTTTTCGTTAATTTATGGTTTGTAATATATGTTTATACCGTTTGTTGTGGTTTTACAGATGTGAACCTTTGCTTAACCTCTCCCCCCCCCCCAGTCTCAACCCTCTTGTTTATGAGGACGGGTTGCTGGTCTCATTAACAAAGGCCAAACCCTCGCTAATTCAGGCGCAGAACCCACTCTTTATGAATGAAAGACACTTTTCACTCACGTCTCACAACTGATGAGGATTGTGTACGTTTCTAGAGTGCATGCACGTTTCTAGAGTGCCTGTACGTTTCTAGAGCGCCTGTACGTTTCTAGAGCGTATGTACGTTTCTAGAGTGCATGCACGTTTCTAGAGTGCCTGTACGTTTCTAGAGCGTATGTACGTTTCTAGACCGCCTGTACGTTTCTAGAGCGTATGTACGTTTCTAGAGTGCATGCACGTTTCTAGAGTGCCTGTACGTTTCTAGAGCGTATGTACGTTTCTAGAGCGCCTGTACGTTTCTAGAGCGTATGTACGTTTCTAGAGTGCATGCACGTTTCTAGAGTGCCTGTACGTTTCTAGAGCGTATGTACGTTTCTAGAGCGCATGCACGTTTCTAGAGCGCATGCACGTTTCTAGAGCGCATGCACGTTTCTAGAGCGCATGTACGTTTCTAGAGCGCATGTACGTTTCTAGAGCGCATGCACGTTTCTAGAGCGCATGCACGTTTCTAGAGCGCATATGTACGTTTCTAGAGCGTATGTACGTTTCTAGAGCGCATGTACGTTTCTAGAGCGTATGTACTTTTCTAGAGCGCATGTACGTTTAGAGCGCATGTACGTTTCTAGAGCGCATGTACGTTTCTAGAGCGCATGTACGTTTCTAGAGCGTATGTACGTTTCTAGAGCGCATGTACGTTTCTAGAGCGCATGCACGTTTCTAGAGCGTATGTACGTTTCTAGAGCGCATGTACGTTTCTAGAGCGCATGCACGTTTCTAGAGCGTATGTACGTTTCTAGAGCGCATGTAGGTTTCTAGAGCGCCTGCACGTTTCTAGAGCGTATGTACGTTTCTAGAGCGCATGTACGTTTCTAGAGCGCATGTACGTTTCTAGAAGCGTATGTACGTTTCTAGAGCGTATGTACGTTTCTAGACCGCCTGTACGTTTCTAGAGCGCCTGTACGTTTCTAGAGCGCATGCACGTTTCTAGAGCGCATGCACGTTTCTAGAGCGCATGCACGTTTCTAGAGCGCATGCACGTTTCTAGAGCGCATGCACGTTTCTAGAGCGCATGCACGTTTCTAGAGCGCATGCACGTTTCTAGAGCGCATGCACGTTTCTAGAGCGCATGCACGTTTCTAGAGCGCATGTACGTTCTAGAGCGCATGTACGTTTCTAGAGAGCATGTACGTTTCTAGAGCGCATGTACGTTCTAGAGAGCATGTACGTTTCTAGAGAACATGTACGTTTCTAGAGCGCATGCACGTTTCTAGAGCGCATGCACGTTTCTAGAGCGCATGCACGTTTCTAGAGCGCATGCACGTTTCTAGAGCGCATGCACGTT
Source organism: Procambarus virginalis (assembly GCA_020271785.1). Lineage (NCBI taxonomy): Eukaryota > Metazoa > Arthropoda > Malacostraca > Decapoda > Cambaridae > Procambarus > Procambarus virginalis. The sequence continues at coordinate 125,728 of WNGS01007095.1, forward strand.
TCTAGAGCGCATGCACGTTTCTAGAGCGTATGTACGTTTCTAGAGCGCATGTACGTTCTAGAGCGCATGTACGTTTCTAGAGCGTATGTACGTTTCTAGAGCGTATGTACGTTTCTAGACCGTATGTACGTGTCTAGAGCGAATGTACGTTTCTAGAGCGCATGCACTTTTCTAGAGCGCATGCAACGTTTCTAGAGCGCATGCCCGTTTCTAGAGCGCATGCACGTTTCTAGAGCGCATGCACTTTTCTAGAGCGCATGCACGTTTCTAGAGCTCATGCACGTTTCTAGAGCGCATGCACGTTTCTAGAGCGCATGCACGTTTCTAGAGCGCATGCCACGTTTTTCTAGAGCGCCTGCACGTTTCTAGAGCGCATGCACTTTTCTAGAGCGCATGCACGTTTCCTAGAGCGCCTGCACGTTTCTAGAGCGCATGTACGTTTCTCTTCCTTCACGTCCTCTGCTCAAATTGCATCTTTCTAATTGCTCATCAACGTTCTGCAAATATCAATAATGACCAACAGAACCTAACCTAACCTAGACCTTTTAGAATATACCAAATGGTTATATATGAGAAAATGGCAGTGTTAAATGCACAGTGGGCATTTAACAGACATTGTGACAGATGTACAGACAATCAAGCTGAAACGTATTCTATTTTATAGATATAGATTTGAGAAAGTAAAGGTGGATGGTGGGACGAGGTTTTCTCTCCCATACCTCGATGCCTCCTCCCTCCCACCCCAACTAGGGTCTCTCCCACTTCAAACCACCACCACTCTCCCACCTGAAAGAACAGCCATCCCGTCTACAACCCGTCTAACTGTCACCTGGAGTTTCACCTCAAGGCACCGCCCACCCTAAACTACCCTCCCTCCTACTTGAAGCCACCTGACTCCCATCACAAGGTACCTTTCTCCCTCCCCAAAGCACTTCCCTCTCATCACAAGGCCAATTCCCTCTCACCACAAGGCACTTCCCTCCCATCACAAGGCACTTCCCTCCCACCACAAGACACTTCCCTTCCACCACAAGGCATTTCCCTCCCACCACAAGGCACTTCCCTCCCACCACAAGGCACTTCCCTCCCACCACAAGGCACTTCCCTCCCACCACAAGTCACTTCCCTCCCACCACAAGACACTTCCCTTCCACCACAAGGCACTTCCCTCCCACCACAAGGCACTTCCCTCCCACCACAAGACACTTCCTTCCACCACAAGGCACTTCCCTCCCACCACAAGACACTTCCTCCCACCACAAGACACTTCCCTCCCACCACAAGACACTTCCCTCCACACTAAAAGACACTTCCCTCCCACCACAATTCACCTTCCTCCCACCAGCCTCCCGCACCTAACGAGGTATCTGAAAGCTTGTACAAGAATCTCACTCCGACGAAAATACAGATTCGCAGCATTCCAGGACGTTCTGCGAGAGCAGTAAATGAATGTGGGAGACATCCGTCCAGAGCGGGAGAGGGAGAGACTCAAGAAAGCAGCCGTAGCAAAAAAAATCTGTCCTCAAGCGGAACAAATTCATTAGATGATTCGAGTAAACTATAAAAGCGAGAAAGATGATCCATGCCAGACTCTCCTGGAACCTCACATAGCCACAGAGTGCGTTCCAGGCCCTCCTGGAACCTCACATAGCCACAGACTGCGTTCCAGGCTCTTCTGGAACCTCACATAGCCACAGACTACGTTCCAGGCTCTTCTGGAACCTCACATAGCCACAGACTACGTTCCAGGGCCTCCTGGAACCTCACATAGCCACAGACTGCGTTCCAGGCTCTCCTGGAACCTCACATAGCCACAGACTGCGTTCCAGGCTCTCCTGGAACTCACCATAGCCACAGAGTGCGTTCCAGGCCCTCCTGGAACCTCACATAGCCACAGACTACGTTCCAGGCCCTCCTGGAACCTCACATAGCCACAGACTGCGTTCCAGGCTCTCTTGGGACCTCACATAGCCACAGACTACGTTCCAGGGCCTCCTGGAACCTCACATAGCCACAGACTGCGTTCATGCTCTCCTGGAACCTCACATAGCCACAGAGTGCGTTCCAGGCTCTTCTGGAACCTCACATAGCCACAGACTGCGTTCCAGGGCCTCCTGGAACCTCACATAGCCACAGACTGCGTTCCAGGCTCTTCTGGAACCTCACATAGCCACAGACTACGTTTCAGGGCCTCCTGGAACCTCACATAGCCACAGAGTGCGTTCCAGGCTCTCCTGGAACCTCACATAGCCACAGACTGCGTTCCAGGCTCTCTTGGGACCTCACATAGCCACAGACTGCGTTCCAGGCTCTCCTGGAACCTCACATAGCCACAGACTGCGTTCCAGGCTCTCTTGGGACCTCACATAGCCACAGACTGCGTTCCAGGCTCTCCTGGAACCTCACATAGCCACAGACTGCGTTCCAGGCTCTCTTGGGACCTCACATAGCCACAGACTGCGTTCCAGGGCCTCCTGGAACCTCACATGACAGTCCCTATGTTCGAGGCCGTCCTGGAATTTGAAATAGCCTAACACCTTCCTCCAAGCTCTTCTGCAGCCTCAAACCAGACAGACGCCACCAGGTTGTCCTGGAACCTGACAAAACCTAACACCACATTCCAGACCGTCCTGGAAGCTCCGAGGGAGAGACACCGCGTTCCAGGTCGCTCGGAACAGGCAGCCCGCCAGGCAACACGTTCCAGGCTCTCTCCTTGAGCTGGAATTCTAGATCCCACTAACTTAAGCTAGGATTCCTTTATAGGTGTACAAGTCAAGCTGATTTTATTATATTGAAAAATCTACATATAAAAGTAAACAAGCTTCATCTACTTCATCTACCAGTTGCCCAATTCACGTCAAAATGATTCTGTAAATTTAGTTTAGTTTCCACTCTCGGTTTTCTCTTGTTTTGGTATGGTTGTTCGGTCGTTACTGTCAAGGTGTTCAACTGTCTTGCTAATCAACACCAGATTTTGGGGATTATTTTTGTCTCGTGAGTTTTATAATCTACCAATTGGAGGTCCCCGTCGGTGCCCGGGTCTGTGTCTATTCACTTAGTTGTACTTAGTTGTACTTAGTTGTATTTTACGGGGGTTGAGCTTTGCTCTTTCGGGCCCGCCTCTCAACTGTCAATCAACTGTTTTACTAACTACACTAACTAATTTTTTTTTTTTTTTTTTTTTTTCCACACCACCACACACCCCAGGAAGCAGCCCGTGACAGCTGACTAACTCCCAGGTACCTATTTACTGCTAGGTAACAGGGGCATTCAGGGTGAAAGAAACTTTGCCCATTTGTTTCTGCGGGTGCGGGAATCGAACCCGCGCCACAGAATTACGAATCCTGCGCGCTAACACCAGGCTACCTGGCCCTAATGTGTGTGTGTGTGTGTGTGTGTGTGTCTCTCTGTCTCTCTCTGTCTCTCTCCTCTCTCTCTCTCTGTCTCTCCTCTCATCCTCGTCCGTCTCTCTCTCTCTCTCCTCTCCTCATCTCTCTCTCTTCTCTCTCGCTCTCTCTCTCTCTCTCTCTCTCTCTCTCTCTCTCGAGGCATTGTAGGTATTTAAGTATTCATTTAATATATAGATAACAGACAAAGGGTAGGAGGTGATGTCGCTCCCGTGCCATTGGGAGCGACATTACCGGAGTGTGGTAACCGTAGGCCGGATAAATACCCGAATGAGTGAAGTTTCCGATAAACTGGAAATGCCGCTTGCATGGGACCTCCTGCAACGTCCGGTCTTGTTGCACTGGCGGCCGGATGGGTACTGAGAGAGACAGATAGTCTAGACAGTTATTCTGAGGGACAGACAGACAGACAGACAGACAGACAGGCAAATTGAACACACACAATAGTGGTGTAAAATCTAAATATTTTAGGTTATACTTGCATACAATTTCCTTCTCTCTCTCTTTTTTCCCTCCCTCTTTGAGTTTTAAGGAAAACATTTTGGTTCGAGTCACGATTTAATCATTTTGAAACGTATAGGAGCCACGAAAACACGCTGGAAAGGCTGTCATGCAAGCAACAGTTGTCATGCAAGAAACAGTTGTCATGCAAGCAACAGTTTGTCATGCAAGCAACAGTTGTCATGCAAGCAACAGTTGTCATGCAAGCAGCAGTTGTCATGCAAGCAACAGTTTGTCATGCAAGCAGCAGTTGTCATGCAAGCAGCAGTTGTCATGCAAGCAGCAGTTGTCATGCAAGCAACAGTTGTCATGCAAGCAACAGTTGTCATGCAAGCAGCAGTTGTCATGCAAGCAACCAGTTGTCATGCAAGCAACAGTTGTCATGCAAGCAACAGTTGTCATGCAAGCAGCAGTTGTCATGCAAGCAGCATTGTCATACAAGCAGCAGTTGTCATGCAAGCAGCATTTGTCATACAAGCAGCAGTTGTCATGCAGCAGCAGCTGTCATGCACGCAACAGTTGTCATGCAAGCAGCAGTTGTCATGCAAGCAGCAGTTGTCATGCAAGCAAACAAGTTGTCATGCAAGCAGCAGTTTGTCATGCAAGCAGCAGTTGTCATGCAAGCAGCAGTTGTCATGCAAGCAACAGTTGTCATGCAAGCAGCAGCTGTCATGCACGCAACAGTTGTCATGCAAGCAGCAGAGTTGTCATGCAAGCAGCAGCTGTCATGCAAGCAGCAGCTGTCATGCACGCAACAGTTGTCATGCAAGCAGCAGTTGTCATGCAAGCAGCAGTTGTCATGCAAGCAGCAGTCTGCTTGCATGACAACTGTTGCGTGCATGACAGCTGCTGCTTGCATGACAACTGCTGCTGCATGACAACTGCTGCTTGCATGACAACTGTTGCGTGCATGACAGCTGCTGCTTGCATGACAGCTGCTGCTTGCATGACAACTGCTGCTTGCATGACAACTGTTGCGTGCATGACAGCTGCTGCTTGCATGACAACTGTTGCTTGCAGTGACAACTGCTGCTTGCATGACAACTGCTGCTTGCATGACAACTGCTGCTTGCATGACAACTGTTGCTTGCATGACAACTGCTGCTTGCATGACAACGGCTGCTTGCATGACAACGTTGCGTGACATGACAGCTGCGCTTGCATGACAACTGCTGCTTGTATGACAAATGCTGCTGCATGACAACTGCTGCTTGTATGACACTGCTGCTTGCATGACACTGCTGCTTGCATGACAACTGTTGCTTGCATGACAACTGTTGCTTGAATGACAACTGTTGCTTGCATGACAACTGCTGCTTGCATGACAACTGTGCTTGCATGACAACCTGTTGCTTGCATGACAACTGCTGCTTGCATGACAACCTGCTTGCATGACAACTGCTGCTTGCATGACAACTGTGCTTGCATGAGCAACTGCTGCTTGCCATGACAACTGTTGCTTGCAGGACAACTGTTGCTTGCATGAAACTGTTGCTTGCATGACAACTGTTGCTTGCATGACAACTGTTGCTTGCATGACAGCCTTTCCAGCGTGTTTTCGTGGCTCCTATACGTTTCAAAATGATTAAATCGTGACTCGAACCAAAATGTTTTCCTTAAACTCAACGCAGGAGGAAAAAAAAAGACGAGAGGAGAAGGAAATTGTGATGCAAGTATAACCTAAAATTATTTAGATTTTACACCACTATTGTGTGTGTGTTCAATTTGCCTGTCTGTCTGTCTGTCTGTCCTGATCTGTCCCTCAGAATAACTGTCTAGACTATCTGTCTCTCTCAGTACCCATCCGGCCGACAGTGCAACAAGACCGGACGTTGCAGGAGGTCCCATGCAAGCGGCATTTCCAGTTTATCGGAAACTTCACTCATTCGGGTATTTATCCGGCCTACTGTACCACACACTCCGGTAATGTCGCTCCCAATGGCACGGGAGCGACATCACCTCCTACCCTTTGTCTGTTATCTATGATATATTAAATGAATACTTAAATACCTACAATGCCTCGAGAGAGGGGGGGGGAGAGAGAGAAGAGTAGAGAGAGAGAGAGAGAGGAGAGGGACATGAGAGAGAGGAGAAGATGAGGGAGAGAAGGAGAGAGATGGAGAGAGAGAGAACAGGAGGAGAGACTGATGAGAGAGAGACAGAGAAGAGACAAGAGAGGACACCACACACACACACACACAACACCAGACACCCATTAGGCGCAGGTAGGACCTGGTTGTTATCGCGCAGGATCGTAATTCTGTGACCGCGCGGGTTCGATTCCCGCACCCGGCAGAGAGAAAACAAATGGGCAAAAGTTCGCTTATCACCCTGACTGCCCCTGTTACCTAGCAGTAAAATAGGTACCTGGGGAGTTAGTCAGCTGTCACGGGCTGCTTCCTGGGGTGTGTGTGTGGAAAAAAATTAAAAAAAAAAAAAAAAAAAAAATTAGTTAGTGTAGTTAGTAGACAGTTGGTGGACAGTTGATGGACAGTTGCGAGGCGGGCCGAAAGAGCAAAGCTCAACCCCCGTACAAATACAACTAAGGTACAACTAAGTACAACTAAGTGAATAGACACAGACCCGGGCACCGACGGGGACCTCCCAGATTGGTAGATATATAAAACTCACGAGACAAAAATAATCCCCAAAATCTGGTTGATTAGCAAGACAGTGAACACCTTGACAGTAGTAACGACCGAACAACCGAACCAAAACAGAGGGAAAGACCGAGAGTGGAAACTAAACTAACATTTACAGAATCATGTTTTACGTGAATTGGGCAACTGGTAGATGAAGTAGAGTGAGCTTGGATTTACTTTTATATGTAGAATTGTTTCAATATAATAAAATGCGAGCTTGACTTGTACCCTATAAAGGATCCTAGCTTAAGTTAGTGGGATCTAGAATTCCAGCTCAAGGAGAGAGCCTGGAACGTGTTGCCTGGCGGGCTGCCTGTTCCGAGACGAACCTGGAACGCAGGTGTCTCTCCCTCGGAAGCTTCCGGCCGGTCTGGAATGTGTGGTGTTAGGTTTTGTCAGGTTCCAGGACAACCTGGTGGCGTCTGTCTGGTTTGAGGCTGCAGAAGAGCTTGGAGGAAGGTAGGGTTTGTTACGGCTATGTCAAATTCCAGCTACCGGCCTCGCCTCGAACATAGTGACTGTCCATGTGAGGTTCCAGGAGGGCCTGGAACGCACTCTGTGGCTATGTGAGGTTCCAGGAGGGCCTGGAACGTAGTCTGTGGCTATGTGAGGTCCCAAGAGAGCCTGGAACGCAGTCTGTGGCTATGTGAGGTCCCAAGAGAGCCTGGAACGCAGTCTGTGCTATGTGAGGTTCCATGGAGAGGCCTGGAATCGCAGGTCTGTGGCATATTGTGAGGTCCAGGAGGCCCTCGGAACGCACGTCTGTGGCTATGTGATGGTTCCAGGGAGAGCCTGGCAACGCACTCTGTGGCTTATGTGAGGGTTCCAGGAGAGCCTGGAACGTAGTCTGTGCCTATGTGAGGTGATCTCCATGACGAGCCTGGCAACGCAGTCTGTGGCCTATGTTGATGGTCCAGGAGGCCCTGGTAACGCAGTCTGGGGCTATGTGAGGTTCCAGAATAGCCTGGAAACGCACTTCTGTGGTTATGGGAGGGTTCCAGTGAGTAGCATGTGAACGCAGTCCTGTGTGCTGCATGTGAGGTTGCCAGGAGGCCCTGGAACGTAGTCTGTGGCTATGTGAGGTCCCAAGAGAGCCTGGAACGCAGTCTGTGGCTATGTGAGGTCCCAAGAGAGCCTGGAACGCAGTCTGTGGCTATGTGAGGTTCCAGGAGGGCCTGGAACGCACTCTGTGGCTATGTGAGGTTCCAGGAGGGCCTGGAACGTAGTCTGTGGCTATGTGAGGTCCCAAGAGAGCCTGGAACGCAGTCTGTGGCTATGTGAGGGTTCCAGGAGGCCCTGGAACGTAGTCTGTGGCTATGTGAGGTTCCAGGAGGGCCTGGAACGTAGTCTGTGGCTATGTGAGGTCCCAAGAGAGCCTGGAACGCAGTCTGTGGCTATGTGAGGGTCCAGGAGGGTCCCCTGGAAACGCAGTAGCTGTTGGCTATAGTGAAGGGTTCCAGGAGAGTCTGGGCATGGATCATCTTTCTCTCGTTCTCCTTTTATGTTAACTCGAATCATCTAATTATATTTGTTCCGTCCTTGAGGACCAGATTTTTTTTTTGCTACGGCTTGCTTTCTTGAGTCTCTCCCTCTCCTCCGCCTGGACGGGAGCTCTCACCATTCATTTTACTGGCTCTCGCAGAAACGTTCCTGGAATGCTGCGAATGCTGATTTTCGTCGGAGGAAGTGAGTTGCTTTGTACAGAGATCTTTCAGAGTACCTCGATTATGTGCGGGAGGCTGGTTGGAGGAAGGGAATTGTGGTGGGAGGGAAGTGTCTTTTAGTGGGAGGCATGCGTCGGGCGCAGCTTTGGGGGAAGTGTCCTTGTGGTGGGAGGGGAACGTGCTCTTGTGGTGGAGAGGGAAGATTCTTGTGGTGGGGGAGAAGTGCCTTGTGGTGGGAGGGAAGTGTCTTGGTGGAGGGAAGTGCTTGTGGTGGGAGGGAAGTGCCTTGTGGTGGTAAGGGAGTGTCCTGTGGTGGGAGGGATAGTGCCTTGTGGTGGAAATCGTGGTTGGAAGGGAAGTGCCTTGACTCGGGGGAGGTGAAGGTCCTATGTGGGAAGGGGAAATGTCTTGTGGTGAGGAGGGAAGTGTTGAGTGAATGACCTTGTGATGGGGGGAAGTGCCTTGTGGTGAGAGGGAGTGCCTTGTGATGAGAGGGAAAGTGCTTTGGGGAGGGAGAAAGGTACCTTGTGATGGGAGTCAGGTGGCTTCAGTAGGTAGGGAGGGAGTTTAGGTGGGGGAGCGGTGCCTTGAGGATGAAATCTCCAGGTGACGTTAGACGGGTGTAGACGGATGGCTGTTATCTTCAGGTGGGAGGAGTGGTGGTGGTTTGAAGTGGGAGAGGACCCTAGTTGGGGTGGGGAGGGGGAAGGAGGGGGCCCATCCGAAGGGTATGGGATGAGAACAACCTTCGTCCCACTCATCCACCTTTACTTCTCCAATCTATATCTATAAAATAGAGAATGTTTTCAGACTTGATGTCTGTACATCTGTACACAATGTCTGATTAAATGCCCACTGTGCCTTTAAACACTGCCATTTTCTCATATATACCATTTGGTATATTCTAAAAGGTCATTTAGGTTAGGTTCTGTTGATCATTATTGATATTTGCAGAACGTTGGTGAAGCAATTATAAAGGATGCAATTTGCGCAGATGACGTGAAGGAAGAAAGCATGTGAAGTCACGCTAGAAGCTGCTCTCAGACTGCAGATCTACTTCTAGACTCTGCACTACTTGGCCTAAAACGTGGCAATGCCTCTAGAAACGTCGATCTACTGCGCTCATAATCAGCGCGTCGAGGCATGGTTGAACGCTGCAAACCATCCCCCTTGAGTCGCATAAAGAAGCTATTACGTAAAACTCAAATCAACACCCCTACGCCGCTCTAACGTCTCCACCTGAATCGTCTAAACGGGCAATGCGCGCTAGAAACGTGCTTCGAGTCAGCGCCTAGAAACGAATGCTCGCTAGAAGCTGCTAACACTCACGTTGTAGAACTAACGCTCGACTACACTTACTACCTAACTCGCTGAACGTGAGCTCTCTGAAGTGAGTTCGACGGGCTACTGTCTCAGAACTGCATTGCGCTCTATACGGCACGTCTGAACTCATGCGCTCTAGAAACGTGCAATGCGCTCTATGAAACGTGCATGGCGCTTCTAGAAACTACTGCGCTCTAGAAACGTACAGACGGTCTAGAAACGTACATACGCTCTAGAAACGTTATACGCTCTAGAAACGTACAGCCTACTCATGCGCTCTGACTCGCCATAAAACGTCACCATGCCCCCCCCGCTCTAGAAACTTGAACTACGCTCTAAAACGTGCATGCGTCTAGAAACCGATCCTGCGCTCTAGAAACGTACACGCTCTAGAAACGTCAGGCGCTCTAGAAACGTACGTGCGCTAGAAACGTCATACGTTAGCTCATGCGCTCTAGAAACGTGCAGGCGCTCTATAAACGACATGCGTCTAACTACTCCCTATAAACGTACATCTCTCTAGAAACGTACAGCGCTCTAGAAACCGCACATGCGCTCTAGAAACGTACAGGCGCTCTAGAAACGTACAGGCGCTCTAGAAACGTACAGGCGCTCTAGAAACGTACAGCGCTCTAGAAACGTACAGGCGCTCTAGAAACGTACAGGCGCTCTAGAAACGTACAGCACGCGCTCTAGAAACGTACAGTTCGCTCTAGAAACGTACAGGCGTACTCTAGAAACGTAAGCGCGCTCTAGAAACGTACAGTGCGCTCTAGAAACGTACAGGCGCTCTAAAACGTAGCAGGCGCTCTAGAAACGTACGTGCGCTCATAGAAACGTACAGTACGCTCTAAACGTACATGCGCTCTGAAACGTACACGCTCTAGAAACGTCAGGCTCAGAACAATGCGGCTCTAAAACGTACTGCGCTCTAGAAACGTACAGAGCGGCTCTAGAAACGTACTAGCTCTAGAAACGTTATACGGCTCCTAAGAAACGTACAGTGCGCTCTAGAACACGTACACGCTCTAGAAACGTAGCAGTCGCTCTAGAAACGTCAGTCGCTCTAGAAACGTACAGGCGCTCTAGAAACGTACAGGCGGTCTAGAAACGTACATACGCTCTAGAAACGTACAGGCGCTCTAGAAACGTACAGGCGGTCTAGAAACGTACATACGCTCTAGAAACGTACAGTCGCTCTAGAAACGTCAGGACGCTCTAGAAACGTACAGGCGCTCTAGAAACGTACACAATCCTCATCTTTTGACTACGTGATTGAGAAAGTGTCTTCCATTCTAAGAGGGGTTCTGCGCCTGAATTAGCGAGTGTTTTGGCCTTGTTATGAGCCACAACCAGTCCTCACAACAAGAGGGTTGAGACGGTGGGGAGGGTTAAGCAAAGGTTTCACATCTGTAAAACCACAACAAACGGTATAAACATATATTACAAACCATAAATTAACGAAAACGGAAGGCTGGGAGAGGAATCTTCCTCCTCCGGTAACTTCAAACAGGTAATCACTGCCACAGAACCAGCAAGTAAAGGTGGGGGGGGGGAGAAGGCATACTCCCCCCTCCCCCCCCTCTCTTCATCTCTCCTCCTCCTCTCTTCACCTCCCCCCTCCCCGCTCCTCCCCCTAACGGGGAAAGGTAGAGAGATATAGTGTGTCCTACCTACCATAATGGGCCCTAGCCCGTGATCGATGGAGGGTGTTTGTGTCGCCTCGCGCTAAGGCAATTCCTCGCGCTCCACGCAACGGTAAACGAACGGAAAAAAATATGTAAAAAATATTGGGATTTACATATGATTGTTTTGAGATAATGCATACAGTTGGTGGCTTTGGACTGCCAACAAGACATAGAAGTGCACGCTTAAAATACATTTATAGTATAATTTTTATTTGTAAATCACAATCCTTTTTGGATTATATTTCGCATTTCAAAAGGTAAGTTGAAATACTACCCCTTTGTTGCTAGTTCTAGACCTTTAACTGATTGACAAATTGTCAACAAGTTCAAATAAGTTCAACGAGACAATAAAATACATTCTAAAGGAGAGAGAGCAGCTTTAGGCTATTCCAAATTCCTACTGTCCTTAGGCTACTAAATTCCTTTGTCAGTCAAATGTTTTTCCTTAATTCTGAAGGGAAACCTAAGGAATAAAGTTGACCTCCACAGGTGACTTGGGGGGGAAATAAAGGAGAAATAATACAATACAGACTCGATCACCGGGCCCGTCATATCCACTATAAACGACGTTCTAATGGGAAAAGTTGTTTATTGAAAAGTTGTTGGGAATCTTGGTCTGAAATTAATTACCTGTGTTCAGTTGTTTTATTCCATGGTGGTGTGTGGATGTGTGTGGATATGAGATGGGATGTGTGGATCATGGGGCTTGGGAGTTGATCAGAGCACTGTGTGGATGTCTATCAGGAGGCTGTTGGATTCTGGTCATGTGTGTGGATTGAGGCTGTGTGTATGGGACTGTGGATTTGTGTGATCATGGACGCAGCTGTGTGATGCTGTGTGGATCATGGAGGAGCTGTGTGGATGTCTGGGATCATGGAGGACTTGTGGATGGTGTGGATCATGAGGCGTGTCGATGTCTGTGGATCATGGAGAGCTGTGTGGATGTCTGTGATCTGGGGACTGTGTGTATGTTGGGGATCATGGAGGAGCTGTGTGGATTCTGTGGATCATGGAGGTGCTGTGTGGATGTGCTGGTGGATCATGGAGCTGTGTGGATGGCTGTGTAAGAGCTTGTGGATTTCATGTGACGTATCTGTGTCGATGTCCTGTGGGATCAGGAGGAGCTGTTGGATGTCTGTGGATCAGGGAGTGCTGTGTGTACAAGTGGGGTTTGTCAAGTCTGATAGGATCATGATGCAGCGTTCATAGACTGAGCTGGTGGATCAGGTGAGCTGCCATATTGAGATGGTGGATTGAGTGAGATGAATCTACACGGATTTGATAAATTCAGAAAAAAAACAATTAGAACGAATTCCTTAATTTTTAAGCTACTTATATAATCCTCTCCTTTGAAGGGAAACTTTTTAAATACTTTGCCTTGAGCAGAAGTAATTAAAAACTCATTACTATTACAAGTATTTAAATACAATTTAAATGTTATTAAAATATTGAAAAAAATTAAAATTATCCATCCCATATGTGAGTTGATTTAATCCAGATTCTGAAGTGGGTTTAATCCAGATTTAATCCAGATTCTGAAGTGGGTTTAATCCAGATTTAATCCATTCTAAAGTTGATTTAATCGATACTCTGAAGCTATATTATAATCAAACCTACGAAGCAGATTTAACCTGGGTTTTATATCAAATCTGAAATCAGCGAAAACTCGTGATCCTTCAAATCATCTGGCTCTAGGAGCTCTACCCTGATCCAAGTGTGTGAGGCCGGAGCTCCTTATAAACCAGTGAAGTGTCAGAAAAATGAACATTTAATTGATTCAATATTTCATTATACAACGTAACATACTTACGAATTAAAATTTTTTTGGGGGTAAAGGGATCAGAGATATTCTTATATATATTCTTTGGGTAAGATATCTTCAGCGAATAAGAATATCCTGGCGAATATTCTTCTGAACACAAGAATATCCCGGCGGATATTCGCACATACAAGAATATCCTGGCGAATATTCTTCTGAACTCGAGAATACCCGTCGAAGATGCTCAATATACAAGAATATCCTGGCGAATATTCTTCTGAATACAGAATACCCCTGGAGAATATTCGTCAGCATACAGAATCCCCCTGCCGTATATTCTTAACGTACAAGATATATCCTGGGTGATTTATCGACAAGCAGTTGGGAAAGTCTCTTGGGTTCCTTGTGGTCAAATGTCAAACACCAGACGCGCGTATTTCACAAACAGCTGCCGGATCAAATTTCTATTAATATACGCATTTGTGTTGCGTACTTGACGCGGCAAGTGTGATATGAAAGTCAGTTGGTGTAGGTCTCGGTGGGAGTTACCATTCGACGTTAAGATCAAGCGGACGGCGCTTGCAAGGAATTGCTGCATTTCAATTCTTGCCTTGTGCTTGCAGATTCCAAGAATTTTTGTTTCAGTTGCAAGGATAATGTCTCACTTTTGTGGTGGGGGACTT
>WNGS01007096.1:0-20860 GCA_020271785.1 Procambarus virginalis
ATCCAAAATATCGCTCAAGGGTCGAATTTGAGATGTTTCGGAAATTTTGAAAACTGCAGGGGTATTTGGGCAAAATGTGACCCATCGCCGCTCTCAGTAATTGGCATATTTTAGGCATAAAAGTCGTAATTTCAAACAGCGAATACATGCAGAGAACCAGAATTTGGCTTCAAAATATGGCGCAAGGGTCGAATTTGGGATGTTTCGGATATTTTGAAAACTGCTTGGGGGGTTTGGGCAAAATGTGACCTATCGCCGCTCTCAGTAATTGGCACCTTATCGGTATAAGAATTCGTATTTCTCAAACTGCGAATACGTGCACGAGAGCCAGATTTTGGCTCCAAAATATGGTTCAAGGGTCGAATTTGGGATGTTGTGATATATTTTAAACTGCAGGTGGGGGGCAAATGTGACCCATCGCCGCCCTCAGTAATGGCATATTTTTGGTATAAAAAGTGTAATTTCAAATTGCGAATACGTGCAGAGAGCCAGAATTTGCCCCAAATATGGCTCAAGCGTCGCATTTGGGATCTTTAGGATATTTCGAAACTGCAGCCGGGGCGGTTGTGGGCTAAATATGATCCATCGCCTCTTAGTAATTGGACATATTTTCGGTATAAAAGTCTTAATTTTAAAACTGCAAGGAATACGTGACAGAGAGCCAGAATTTGGCTCCAAAATATGGCTCAGCTAGGGAATTTTCGATGTTTAGGATATTTTGAAAACTTGCAGGGTGGGTTGGTGCAAAATGTGACCCATCCGTAGCTCTCAGTAATTGGCATATTTTCGGTATAAAAAATTCGTAATTTCAAAACTGCGAATACGTGCAGAAAGCCAGAATTTGGCTAAAAAATATGGCTCAAGCGTCGAATTTGGGATGTTTAGGATCTGGATATTTTGAAAACTGCAGGGTGGGTTTGGGCAAAATGTGACCCATCACCGCTCCGTCAGTAATTGCATATTTTCGGTATAAAAAGTTGTAATTTCAAACTGCGAATACATGCAGAGAGCCAGAATTTGGCTCCAAATATGGCTCAAGCTTCGAATTGGGATGTTTGGATATTTTGAAAACTGCAGGGTGGGTTTGGGCAAAATGTGACCCATCGCCGCTCTCAGTAATTGATATTTTTCGGTATAAAAATTCGTAATTTCAAACTGCGAATACGTGCAGAGAGCCAGAATTTGGCTCCAAAATATGGCTCAAGCGTCGAATTTGGGTTTTTGGGTATTTTGAAAACTGCAGGAGGGTTTGGGCAAAATGTGATCCATCGCAGCTTTCAGTAATTGGCATATTTTCGGTATAAAAAATCGTAATTTCAACTGCGAATACGTGCAGAGAGCCAGAATTTGGCTCCAAAATATGGCTCAAGGTCGAATTTGGGATGTTTGGAAATTTTGAAAACTGCAGGGGGTTTGGGCAAAATGTGACCCATCGCCGCTCTCAGTAATTGGCATATTTTCGGTATAAAAATCGTAATTTCAAACTGCGAATACGTGCAGAGAGCCAGAATTTGGCTCCAAATATGGCTCAAGGGTCGAATTGGGATGTTTTGATATTTTTAAAACTGCAGGAGGGTTTGGGCAAAATGTGACCCATCGCTGCTCTCAGTAATTGGCATATTTCGGTATAAAAATTCGTAATATCAAACTGCGAATAGTGCAGAGAGCCAGAATTTGGCTCCAAAATATGGTTCAATCGTCGAATTTGGAATGTTTGGGATATTTTGAAAACTGCAATGGGGGTTTGGCAAAATGGCCCATCGCCGCTCTCAGTAATTGGCATATTTTTGGTATAAAAATTGTAATTTCAAACTGCGAATACGTGCAGAGAGCCAGAATTTGGCTTCAAAATATGGCTCAAGAGTCTAATTTGGGATGTTTCGGATAATTTGAAAACTTCAGGGGGGTTTGGGCAAAATGTTACCCATCGCTGCTCTCAGTAATTATCATATTTTCGGTATAAAAAATCGTACTTTCAAACTGCGAATATGTGCAGAGAGCGAGAATTTGGCTCCCAAATATGGCTCAAGCTTCGAATTTGGGATGTTTAGGATATTTTGAAAACTGCAGGGTGGTTTGGGCAAAATGTGACCCATCGCCGCTATCAGTAATTGGCATATTTTCGGTATAAAAATTCGTAAATTCAAACTTCGAATACGTGCAGAGAGCCAGAATTTGGCTCCAAAATATGGCACAATCATCGAATTTGGGATGTTTTAGATATTTTGAAAACTGCAATGGGGGTTTGGGCAAAATGTGACCCATCGCCGCTCTCAGTAATTGACATATTTTCGGTATAAAAAGTCGTAATTTCAAACTGCGAATACGTGCAGAGAGCCAGAATTTGGCTCCAAAATATGGCTCAAGCGTCCAATTTGGGATGTTTGGGATATTTTAAAAACTGCAGGGAGGGTTTGGGCTAAATGTGACCATCGCCGCTTTCAGTAATTAGCATATTTTCGGTATAAAAATCTTAATTTTAAACTGCGAATACGTACAGAGAGCCAGAATTTGGCTCAAAAATATGGCTCAATGGTCGAATTTTGGATGTTTGTGATATTTTCAAACTGCAGGGGGGTTTTGGGCAAAATGTGACCCATCACCGCTCTCAGTAATTGGCATATTTTCGGTATAAAAAGTAGTAATTTCAAACTGAGAATATGTGCAGAGAACCATAATTAGGCTCCCAAATATGGCTCAAGCTTCGAATTTAGAATGTTTGGGATATTTTGAAAACTGCAGGGTGGGTTTGGGCAAAATGCGATCCCTCGCTGCTCTCAGTAATTGGCATATTTTCGGTATAAAAGTCGTAATTTCAAACTGCGAATACGTGCAGAGAGCCAGAATTTGACTCCAAAATATGGCTCAATGGTCGAATTTGGGATGTTTCGGATATTTTGAAAACTTCAGAGGGGTATGGGCAAAATTTGACCCATCGCTGCTCTCAGTAATTGGCACATTTTCGGTATAAAATTCGTAATTTCAAACTGCGAATACGTGTAGAGAGCCAGAATTTGGCTCTGAAATATGGTTAAATGGTCGAATTTGGGATGTTGTGATATATATAAAACTGCAGGGGGTTTTGGCAAAATGTGACCCATCGCCACTCTCAGTAATTTGCATACTTTCGGTATAAAAAGTCGTAATTTCAAACTGCGAATACGTGCAGAGAGCCAGAATTTGGCTCCTAAATATGGCTCAAATGCGGCTGAAACGTCGAAATATGCAATAAAATCAGGGTTTCTCTCCTGACAAATACGCGTAATTAATTGCAAATTCACATTAAATACATATTTTTCAATAAACCATTCGTACCTCGTTAAATTAGCGAGTAAGATATTGATTAGGAGAGAAACCTTGTTTTTATTGCATATTTCGACGTTTCAGCCGCATTAGAGCTGTTTTACCTCTAATCAGACAAGTTGCCGTTGCCTCCTCCGCATCAACTCTAATGCGGCTGAAACATCGAAATATGCAATAAAAGCACGGTTTCTCTCTTAATCAATATCTTAGTCGCTATTGTAACGAGGTACGAATAGTTGATTGAAAATAATGTATTTAATGTGAATTTGCAATTAATTACGCGTATACATCAGATTTGTCGCATATGTAATGAATTAATAACAATAAACTGGCAATCCTTAAAAACGTGGAAAATACGACAAGAGAGTCCATTATTCGTTCAAATCACACAAATCAATGTGTTTTCATTAGAATAACTAAAATGATCCAGGTTTTCTGTGTATGTTACAGAAAGAAGATATACTGCAAAAACAGCTCTAATGAGGCTGAAACGTCGAAATATGCAATAAAATCAAGGTTTCTCTCCTTGGATACGAATTGTCAGTTTATTGTTATTAATCATTACATATGCGACAAATCTGATGTATCCGCGTAATTAATTGCAAATTCACATTAAATACATTATTTAAATCAACCATTCGTACCTCGTTACAATAGCGAGTAAGATATTGATTAGGAAAGAAACCCTGTTTTTATTGCATTTTCGACGTTTCAGCCGCATTAGTGCTGATGCGAAGTCTAATTAGAGCTAAAACAGCTCTAATGCGGCTGAAACGTCGAAATATGCAATAAAACAAGTTTCTCGCCTAATCAATGTCCTACTCGCTACTTTACCGAGATGCAAATGGTTGATTGAAAATAATGTATTTAATGTGCATTTGCAATTAATACGAGTTTGCATCATATATATATCGTATATGTAGTGAATTCGTTCACTACATGCGAGAGTGGGGGCTTACTCCCGCCGTTGACCGTTGAACCTCCTCCAGTCCCTGGCAATGTTCTGGCACAGAGAAAGCTCCAACGGGTAAACGGCGGGAAGCCCCCGCTCTCGCATGTAGTGAACGAATTCACTACATATATTCAATCAACAATCGTACCTCGTTAAAATAGCTATATAATATTGATCATGAGAGAAACCCTGTTTTTATTGCATATTTCGATCACGATAATACAGGAGAAGAATGCCCATTGGGGCGAGCCTTGAAGTGGGGATAGCTGAAGAGAGTCGGTGAGAGGAAATGCTGAAGTTGAAGAAAAAGTGCCAGGGCTAGACCCAGCTGCTTGTCAAAGTGTAGATGCTGTATCAATCCATATCTGGCTAGGCTGGGAGACGGTCTGGAAGGCGGCAGTGGAGGTTTTCTTTCTTCTTGGTGTGTGGAGTGTGTCTACGTCGGGTACCACCATCTCAAAACGAGCAGAATAGGTCCCCATCCCCCTAAAGAGGGGGAAGAGAGCGGCTGCTCTCAGTTGGTTTCTTCTTAGAATCTTCTATTTTTTCTTACTTCTAGTAGTCATTTGAGTTTCCTTGTACTGGGGGTGTCAGGTGGAAGAGATCCTTAAACAATGTTGCTTCATCGCACTGTGTGAAGATTTCTTCATTCGATACAATCCAATATGGTTGGTTTGGGTTGTTCAGTATGTTTTCAGCAAACTTCACATTGTAGATTTACTGGTGAGGCGCCTGTATTCAGGAGATCCATAAATCTGCTTATCACATTCCTCGTAAAGTTGGTCGAGTATTGGAGATTTCACTGGTAATGAGTGTGGTGAGTGTGCTGCAGTGGTCTCTGGTACTGGGGTGATGTTTGTGTTTCAATTTCAACATAGGCGTTCGAGTCGTCATCAGAAGACGTGGTATCAGAAGCCACGGTATCAGATGTAGTTGCTGGTGTATCTGGAGTTGCTGGTGTATCTGGAGTTGCTGGTGTATCTGGAGTTGTATGGTCCAGGTTGACAGGCGTCTCTGGAACGGGGTCGGGCTCTGGCGTCTCTGGAACGGGGTCGGGCTCTGGTGGAGAGGAGCCAGCAGTAAACATGGCCTCTGGAATTACGAACGTGGGAAGATTGTTTGCCTTGTATAGTTCATTTAGTATTCTGTACCGTTGTCTGAGATCACCTCCTGAGAGTTCAGTAGCGAAGTGTATCAAAGCTGCTACAGTGCTGTCAGAGGTGGCTGGAGGCGGTGTGAGTGAGGATTGGTGCAGAGGTGTCGTCTGATGCTGTGATTGGCTGGCTCGGGAGTTGCTGGTCCAGTAGTTGGGTTGCTCGCCGCTCGCGGCGCCACCCGTCGGGAGAGCTGGGAAGGCATGTTCTTGAATGTTAAATTCCTTCGTTTTTGGAGTAGAGTTTCTTGGTCTGGCTTCTGTCATTTGCTTGATTTCCTCTTGTCGCTTGGGGCATTCTTGAGAGACGGCTGTGTGGTCACCGTCGCAGAGTAGACAACGTTTGGTGGCAGCTGTGCAGGTCTTGTGATGATGTTCCCCAGCACAGATGCTGCATTTCTGCTTCGGATTTGGGCACTTTTGTGAATAGTGGGTGTATTGATAACACCGAAAGCACTGACGCAGGTGGAAATATCGCTGCCTGGAGATCTGGTGGGGTGTGCAGGCCACTCCACAGCATCTGAGGCCGTTGTCGGCCGCGAGAGTAGCCTCTGCCGGAGTCTTGAGGGTGACCTTGAGGGTTGGCTTTCTGTTTACATCCTGCTGAATGAGGTGGGCCGATATGGCCGTGAGGGATCTGTTTTGGGTGTTTATGCTCTTCACAATCTCAGAAGCTGGTCGTTCAGCGATGATGTCACTCACTCTGTGAATGAATATAGTCCTTACTGCCAGGAACTGGTAGGGAGGCACGAGTGTTAGGCCCTGTTCTTCGAGTGCAGTGGTCGTTGTCGTGGTGAATAGGCTTTCTAGTGCTGCTGCACTACTGAAAAGAATTTGGGGCCCATTCACGTCCATAACGACGTCGATGGGTGCTACCCCAGAGGTTGATGATAGTAGATTCATTATCTCGATCTTGCTGTATGTGGTGTCGGTTCCTCGGAACCGCACCTTCACTCTGAACAGCATGTTCAGGAGGCTCTAATCGTTGCTGCCCTATATTTATCCACCCGGCAGTGCTGGGTGCAGGAGAGCCTGAACTAGAGGGTTGCACTTTCTTTAAGAGGTCTCCCGTCTCTTACCGGTATAATGCACCGGATCAGGGTGGGGTCTGACCTCCTAAAGCAAAGTACTCTGATGCATATTTCGACGTTTCAGCCGCATTAGAGCTGATGCGGCGGAGGCAACGGCAACTTGTCTGATTAGAGCTAAAACGGCTCTAATCCGGCTGAAACGTCGAAATATGCAATAAAAACAGGGTTTCTCTCCTCATCAATATCTTACTCGCTAATTTAACGAGTTACGAATGGTTGATTGAAAAAATTGCATTTAATGTGAATTTTCAATTAATTACGGGTATACATCAGATTTGTCGCATATGTAATGAATTAATAACAATAAACTAACAATCCGTATCGAAGGAGAGAAACCCTGATTTTATTGCATATTTCGACGTTTCAGCCGCATTAGAGCTGTTTTGCAGTACATCTTCTTTCTGTAACATACACGGAAAATCTGGAACATTTTAGTTAATTCTAATGGAAACACATTGATTTGTGTGATTTGGACGAATAATGGACTATCTCGTCGTATTTCCCACGTTTTTAAGGATTGCCAGTTTGTTGTTATTAATTCATTACATATGCGACAAATCTGATGCATACGCGTAATTAATTGCAAATTCACATTAAATACATTAATTTCAATCAACCATTTGTATCTCGGTAAAGCAGCGAGTAGGACATTGATTAGGAGAGAAACCTTGTTTTTATTGCATATTTCGACG
Source organism: Procambarus virginalis (assembly GCA_020271785.1). Taxonomy (NCBI): domain Eukaryota; kingdom Metazoa; phylum Arthropoda; class Malacostraca; order Decapoda; family Cambaridae; genus Procambarus; species Procambarus virginalis. The sequence goes on from WNGS01007096.1 coordinate 7,192, forward strand.
TTTCAGCCGCATTAGAGCTGTTTTAGCTCTAATCAGACAAGTTGCCGTTGCCTCCTCCGCATCAGCTCTAATGCGGCTGAAACGTCGAAATATGCAATAAAAACAGGGTTTCTCTCCTAATCAATATCTTAGTCGCTATTGTAACGAGGTACGAATGATTGATTGAAAATAATGTATTTATGTGAATTCTCAATTAATTACGCGTATACATCAGATTTGTCGCATATGTAATGACTTAAAAACAATAAACTGGACATCCTTAAAAACGTGGGAAAAACGACGAGATAGATTTGTCGCATATGTAATGAATTAATAAAAATAAACTGGCAATCTTTAAAAACGTGGGAAATACGACGAGATAGTCCATTATTCGTTCAAATCACACAAATCAATGTGTTTTCATTAGAATTAACTAAAATGTTCCAGATTTTTCGAGTATGTTACAGAAAGAAGATTATGTATGTTACAGAAAGCTGCAAAAAAAAGCTCTAATGCGGCTGAAACGTCGAAATTATCAATAAAATCAGGGTTTCTCTCATTGGATACGGATTGTCAGTTTATTGTTATTAATTCATTACATATGCGACAAATCTGATATATACGCGTAATTAATTGCAAATTCACATTAAATTCGTTATTTAAATCAACCATTCGTACCTCGTTACAATTGCGAGTAAGATATTGATTAGGAGAGAAACCCTGTTTTTATGGCATATTTCGACGTTTCAGCCGCATTAGAGGCGATGCGCAGTCTGATTAGAGCTAAAACAGCTCTAATGCGGCTGAAACGTCGAAATATGCAATAAAAACAAAGTTTCTCGCCTAATCAATGTCCTACTCGCTACTTTACCGAGATATAAATGGTTGATTGAAAATAATGTATTTATTGTCAATTTGCAATTAATTACGCGTATACATCAGATTTGTTGCATATGTAATGAATTAATAACAATAAACTGGCAATCCTTAAAAACGTGGGAAAAACGACGAGATAGTCCATTATTCGTTCAAATCACACAAATCAATGTGTTTTCATTTGAATTAACTAAAATGTTCCAGATTTTTCGTGTATGTTACAGAAAGAAGATGTACTGCAAAAACAGCATCCCAAATTGGCATAAAGAAAACCCGATAAACGATAAAGATAAACCAGGCAAGACTCTCCTGCACCCAGCACTGCCGGGTGGGTAAAAATAAGGCAGAGGACTAGCTTCATTCCAGATTGTCAGACCCCACTCCCATCTTGGTACTATATACCGAGAAGAGACGGTAGGCAATCTCCAATGATGCGGTAGTCATTGAGAGACCAACATCATCATGATCTACCGCATCAAGGTCCGGTTTCGTGGAGAAACCACCTACACTGGGCCCCAATTACTTCGAAAAATCGTCGACATCACGAATGCAGCTCCATTGGACATCCGTGACGATGCTGAATGCGCTGTACTGCTCTATTCAAGCGAGCAAGCTCTGGAGCAACTGTTTGCACCAGAACACCAGGACACCCTACAAAACTCCAACCTGAACATCATTCCTTCCCGACCGACGCTACTTGGCCGAACGAACCATCTTCGTCAGGCAAACGAGTGTCTACATCGCCACCCAGGACCCTGACACCATACTGGATAGCATCAACACCAGTAACCCTGCTCTTACTGCAGCTACAGTCAAGGTCATCAAGAACGACGACACCCCAAGACCCACTCTCAAGGTCACCTTCACAACAGCTGCTGCAGCGACCCAGGTGGTGGAAAATGGATTTAGATGCATGGATATTTCCATCACACCGGACACTGTGAAGAAGGAGCGCTACTACAACATACGCCAATGCTTTAAGTGCTACAAGTACGACCACGATACCAAGAACTGCCCACAAGCTGAGACAAAATGCAGCATTTGCACCCAAGATCATCACTTCAAAACCTGCCAGTCAACCAGCAAATTGTGTCTCAACTGTGGAGGAGCCCACATCGCCGTCTCCATGGACTGCCAAGTACGTCTGGACGTAATCAAGAAATCATTAACTGCCAACCCAACAACCAATCAGCCGGCGAGCTTCAATATCCAAGCTACGTCGTTCCCAGTGCTCCCCAACGCTTCTGCCTCTGCTACACAGACGTCCACACCAGACCCGACCCCCCCCCAATGGGGACCCAGGACTCAGGCGACTGCAGCTCAGCCAACCAACTCGACAACCAGCCAATCAGCAACCTCGGCCAACACCTCTCTTATCCCATGCTGATCAGTGTAGCTGAGAAGGAGGCAGGAGCAGACACCGCTAAATACGTGAGAGTACTGAACATACTTCTCGCCCAGCACAACCTACCCACGATGTCAATACCCGAGGACCTACTTCAGCCTCAACCAGCCCCAAGACCCACTACAAGAACTGCACCTCGACCATCTGTCACCACTTCCTGGTTCACCACCAAGAAACTTACAAAATCTCCAAGCCGACAGTCGTCACCACAGACCCCTCCACCCAAAAAACTAAGAAGACAGGGCAGCCCCCATTCATGGACAGCACTCCAGCATCGCCGACCGGCAAAGACAGAGACATCTAGAATGGAACCAGTACAAACCACAACACCGACAACCTCTGGAACACCATCTCGTACCCCAACTGAAACAGCACTCCAGGCACCCGCTCCAAGGCCACAGAACCCGGCCATCGCAGCACCACAGCAAGCACCAGCACCAGACACTGAACTTGAAGAGCTAGAAATCTCCTACTTCCAACCAAACTCACTACCCACACCAGGCAAACAGGGCAGTAGCAAACCCTGCTACTTACTCTATATCGCAAAGGGGACAGGCTTCAATGGCAACAGCACTACTAGAAAAGCCCTGGCCATAGAATGCAACAAGCGCATCGACAGCCAGGATAACAACAAACTACCCTACTACATGTTCGTCCACCATGCCACAGTAGAGCGATTCATCGACCTCTCCATCCTGAACGAAAACTACATAGACCCACTCTACGCGGCAGAAAAGATGCAGCAAGTCGACTTCTCTACCTGGCCTGAAGACCCAGAAGGAACCCAAATACCCAAGCTCACACTCGGATACTTCAGACGACGCTTCAGGATCGTATCTAAGCCAACAGAACGGGCAGATCCAACAACACCATAAGGAAGACGCCTCCTCCAAGCCAGACAGAACACCTCAAGAGAACCAGGACTACAACACTTCCCCTCACCACTAGCCTCCCGCTTCGTAAGAAGAACTCAAGCTACAGGCTTTGACTGAAAAAACATCTCCAATCCACGGTGGACAGGCCACCGAACTTTCAAGCCTCCTCTCCCCACATCCAAATCTTCTTCCAAGAATTTCATCGCCCCAACCTTCTTCCTCCCACATCCTTTCCAAGCTCTTTGGACATCAAAGCGAAAGTCGTAATTTCAAACTGCGAATATGTGCAGAGAGCCCGAATTTGGCTCCAAAATATGTCTCAAGCGTCGAATTTGGGATGTTTGGGATATTTTGAAAACTGCAGGGAGGGTTTGGGCAAAATGCGATCCATCACTGCTTTCAGTAATTGGCATATATTAGGTATAAAAAATCGTAATTTCAAACTGCGAATACGTGCTGAGAGCCAGAATTTGGCTCCAAAATATGGCTCAAGGGTCGAATTTGGGATGTTTCTGATATATTTTAAAATTGCAGGGGGGTTTGGGCAAAATGCGACCCATCGCTGATCTCAGTAATTGAAATATTTTCGGTATAAAAGTCGTAATTTCAAACTGCGAATACATGCAGAGAACCAGAATTTGGCTCCAAAATATTGCTCAAGGGTCGAATTTGGGAAGTTTCGGATATTTTGAAAACTGCAGGGGGGTTTGGGCAAAATGTGACCCATCGCCGCTCTCAGTAATTGGCACATTATCGGTATAAAATTCGTAATTTCAAACTGCGAATACGTGCAGAGAGCCAGAATTTGGCTCCAAAATATGGTTCAAGGGTCGAATTTCGGATGTTTGTGATATATTTTAAAACTGCAGAGGGGGGGGGTTTGGGCAAAATGTGACCCATCGCCGCTCTCAGTAATTGGCATATTTTCGGTATAAAAAGTTGCAATTTCAAACTGCGAATACGTGCAGAGAGCCAGAATTTGGCTCCAAAATATGGCTCAAGCGTCGCATTTGGGATGTTTGGGATATTTTGAACACTGCAGGGAGGGTTTGGGCTAAATGTGATCCATCGACGCTTTCAGTAATTGGCATATTTTCGTTATAAAAAGTCTTAATTTAAAAATGCGAATACGTGCAGAGAGCCAGAATTTGGCTCCAAAATATGGCTCAATGGTCGAATTTGGTATGTTTGTGATATACTTTAAAACTGCAGGCGGGTTTGGGCAAAGTGTGACCCATCACCGATCTCAGTAATTGGCATATTTTCGGTATAAAAAGTCGTAATTTCAAACTGCGAATATGTGCAGAGAGCCAGAATTTGGCTTCCAATATGGCTCAAGCTTCGAATTTGGGATGTTTGGGATATTTTGAAAACTGCAGGGTGGGTTTGGGCAAAATATGACCCATCGCTGCTCTCAGTATATGGCATACTTTCGGTATAAAAATTCGTAATTTCAAACTGCGAATAGGTGCCGAGAGCCAGAATTTGGCTCCAAAATGAGGCTCAAGCGTCGAATTTGGGTGTTTGGGATATTTTGAAAATTGCAAGGAGAGTTTGGGCAAATGTGACCCATCGCCGCTCTCGGTAATTAGCATATTTTCGGTATAGAAATTCGTAATTTCAAACTGCGAATACGTGCGAGAGAAAGAATTTGGCTCCAAAATATGGATCAAGCGTCGAACTGGGTTNTTTTTTGAAAACTACAGGGAGGGTTTGGGCAAAATGCGATCCCTCGCTGCTTTCAGTAATTGGCATATTTTCGGTATAAAAGTCGTAACTTCAAACTGCGAATACATGCAGAGAGCCAGAATTTGGCTCCAAAATATGGCTCAAGGGTCGAATTTGGGATGTTTGTGATATATTTTTAAAACTGCAGGGGGGGTTTGGGCAAAATGCGACCCATCGCTGCTCTCAGTAATTGCATATTTTACGGTATAAAAATTCGTAATTTCAAACTGCGAATACGTGCCGAGAGCCAGAATTTGGCCCCAAAATATGGCTCAAGCGTCGAATTTGGGATGTTTCGGAAATTTTGAAAATTGCAGGGGGGTTTGGGCAAAATGTGACCCCTCGCTCGCTCTCAGTAATTGGCATATTTTCGGTATAAAAAATCGTAATTTCAAACTGCGAATACGTGCTGAGAGCCAGAATTTGGCTCCAAAATATGGCTCAAGGGTCGAATTTGGGATGTTTGTGATATTTTAAAACTGCAGGGGGGTTTGGGCAAAATGTGACCCATCGCTGCTCTCAGTAATTGGCATATTTTCGGTATAAAAATTCGTAATTTCAAACTGCGAATACGTGCAGAGAGCCAGAATTTGGGTCAAAATATGGCTCAATCGTCGAATTTGGGATGTTTGGGATATTTTGAAAACTGCAGGGCGGTTTGGGCAAAATGCGACCCATCGCAGCTCTCAGTAATTGGCATATTTTCGGTATAAAAATTCGTAATTTCAAACTGCGAATACGTGCAGAGAGCCAGAATTTGACTCCAAAATATGGCTCAAGCGTCGAATTTGAGATGTTTGGGATATTTTGAAAACTGCAGGGAGGTTTGGGCAAAATGCGATCCATCGCTGCTTCCAGTAATTGGCATATTTTCGGTATAAAATTCGTAATTTCAAACTGCGAATACGTGCAGAGAGCCAGAATTTGGCTCCAAAATATGGCTCAATCGTCGAATTTTGGATGTTTGGGATATTTTGAAAACCGCAGTGGGGATTATGGCAAAATGTGACCCATCGCCGCTCTGAGTAATTGGCATATTTTCGACATAAAATTTCGTAATTTCAAACTGCGAATACGTGCTGAGAGCCAGAATTTGGCTCCAAAATATGGCTCAAGGGTCGAATTTGGGATGTTTGTGATATATTTTAAAACTGCAGGGGGGTTTGGGCAAAATGTGACTCATCGCTGCTCTCAGTAATTGGCATATTTACGGTATAAAAATTCGTAATTTCAAACTGCGAATAAGTGCAGAGAGCCAGAATTTGGCTCCATAATATGGCTCAATCGTCGAATTTGGAATGTTTGGGATATTTTGAAAACTGCAGTGGGGGTTTGGGCAAAATATGACTCATCGCCACTCTCAGTAATTGGCATGTTTTCGGTAGTAAGATATTAATTAGGTGAGAAACCCTGTTTTATTGCATATTTCGACGTTTCATTCGGATTAGAGCGGTTTTAGCTCTAATCAGACAAGTTGCCGTTGCCTTCTCCGCATCAGCTCTAATTCGGAGGAGAGCTGTCATCATCCAGTCTCCGGCAATGTTCTGGCACAGAGAAAGCTCCAACGGGTGAACTGCGGGAGTAAGCCCCCGCTCTTGCATGTAGTGAACGAATTCACTACATATATTCAATCAACCAATCGTACCTCGTTAAAATAGCGAGTAATATATTGATCATGAGAGAAACACTGTTTTTATTGCATGTTTCGACGTTTCAGCCGCATTAGAGCTGATGCGGAGGAGGCAACGGCAACTTTCTGATTAGAGCTAAAACCTCTCTAATCCGGCTGAAACGTCGAAATATGCAATAAAAAACAGGGTTTCTCTCCTAATCAATATCTTACTCGCTAATTTAACGAGGTACGAATGGTTGATTGAAAATAATGTATTTAATTAAATGTATTTACGATAAATCACTACGATAAATTTTTTATACCAGACCGAAAGAGAATTCAAAAGGAGGAGCATGGAGAATGTATGGAACTGGATGCCAGACCCACTTGCATACTAGAATTACAGATACAATTACACACCGAAAGGGAACCACAACTACGACAGGCATCTGCCCTACAACAATCAGCACTGGTCAGAACAAACTCAATATGTCCACGCATAATGGGCTTGCCGAAAAAGTCTCCCAGTCAAACTATCACTAATAGAGTAACCTCATTCATCTTTGCCAACATACAAGGACTGAAAACAAGAACAAACAATAAAGTACAGTTCATAAATGGCCTCCTCACGGAGTCAAATGCAGTATTTGGAGCTTTCACAGAAACCCATGCAGGGGAATTCTTAGACAGTGAGATCTGGATTCCAGGATATAACCTATACAGGTGTGATAGGAAAATTAGGTCACATGGAGGAGTGGGTCTGTATATTAGGGAAGACCTTGTGTGCTCGGAGCTCCTTAACGTTACAAATGAGGTGGTGGGATTAAAAATAGAGAAAATAAATTTAGTGATTATTCTAATATACAAACCGCCAGATGCAACGGCTGAGGAATTCACAGAACAGATAAACAAAATAGAGAATTGCCTTGATAATTTGGAGAACCCAATACCTGAAATTATCTTCCTAGGTGACTTCAACTTGCCTAGTCTCAGGTGGAGAATAGCAAACAATAATATTATACCAGGGAATCTATCAGGACCTAACCAACCACAGATTAGAGAACTACTTAGATTCTGTGACAAATTTTCACTCACTCAGCAGATATCGGAGCCAACGAGAAATGAAAATATTCTAGATCTGGTCTTTACGAACGATGAAGACATTATCAGAGACATTACGATATCAGATACCACATATTCAGATCACAAGCTCATTGAAGTGCAAACGACCATCAATACTCAGAATAGACCTAAAACGTTGATAAAGCGAGAGGGGCTATTCAGTAAATTCAATTTTAATAATAAAAGGATAGACCGGGAGATAATAAACAGGGAACTTAAAAACATTCCATGGGAAACTGTTTTAAGTAATAAAAGTCCTACAGAAGGAATAGAAAAACTGACTTCGGAAGCGTATCAAGTCTGTCTGAAACATGTTCCTTTGAGGAAAGCCAGAAAGAGATCCAACGTAGAAAGAGAACGCAGACGACACTATAAACGCAGGAAAAGAATAACGGAACTGCTTATGCAGACACGAATTTCCCGTCAAAGAAGGAATAATTTAAATAGGGAGATTGAAGAAATCGAGCGGAAATTGAAACACTCATATGAAACTGAAGAAAGGCAGTTAGAACAGAAAGCAATTCAGGAAATAAAGAAAAATCCAAAATACTTCTTCACACATGCGAAATCAAAAGCAAAAACTACTGCCAGTATTGGACCTATTCGTACAAGTGAAGGTTCATACACGGAGGATGACCAAGAAATTAGTGAAATCCTAAAAAAGCAGTATGAGGACATGTTTAGCACTCCAATAAACAACATGAAAGTAGAAGATCCAGACAATTTCTTTATGCGGGATATCCAAACCCCTGTAAATATAACTGATATCAACACGAGCGCACTAAATTTTGAAAGAGAAATTGAAAACATGCCCATGCACTCGGCCCCAGGTCCAGACTCATGGAATTCAATATTTATAAAGAAATGCAAAGTGCCGGTAGCACAGGCACTCAGTATAGTGTGGAGGAAGAGCTTGGACACGGGGGAGATACCAGATGCACTTAAAGTAGCAGACATAGCCCCTCTACACAAGGGAGGGAGCAAAGCATTGGCAAAGAATTATAGACCAGTTGCACTAACATCGCACATAATAAAAGTATTTGAGAGAGTGATTAGGAGTCAGGTCACCAATTTCATGGAGACCAATGACCTTCACAACCCAGGCCAACATGGATTTCGAGCGGGAAGATCGTGCCTCTCACAGCTACTTGAGCACTACGATAAAGTCACTGAGGCATTAGAAGAAAAACAGAATGCTGATGTGATATACACGGACTTCGCAAAGGCTTTCGATAAATGTGACCATGGCGTGATAGCACACAAAATGAAGTCAATGGGAATAACCGGTAAAGTAGGACGCTGGATACTCAGTTTTCTGTCAAACAGGACTCAGCGAGTAACGGTCAACCATATAAAATCTAGTCCAAGTGCAGTTAAAAGCTCTGTACCTCAGGGTACAGTCCTTGCGCCGCTGCTTTTCCTTATTCTCATATCAGATATAGACAAAAATACAAGTCACAGCTTCGTATCATCCTTTGCAGATGACACAAAAATCAGTATGAAAATTACCTCGGCTGAAGACATTGAAAAACTTCAAGCTGATATTAATAAAGTTTTCGACTGGGCATCAGAAAATAATATGATGTTTAACAGTGATAAATTCCAGGTACTCAGGTACGGTAAAAATGGGGACCTTAAACATAATACAGGGTACAAAACACAATCAAATGTGCCCATAGTAGGAAAACAGCATGTAAAGGATTTGGGAATAATGATGTCTGACGACCTAACGTTTAGGGAGCATAACCAAGCAAATATTGCGACAGCCAGAAAAATGATAGGATGGATTACGAGAACTTTCAAATCCAGGGATCTCATCACAATGGTTGTACTCTTCAAGTCACTTGTGCTGTCCCGTCTTGAGTACTGTTCAGTACTCACTTCCCCCTTCAGAGCAGGAGAGATTGCTGAAATAGAGGGAATACAGAGAACATATACAGCACGTATAGACGCGATAAAGCACCTAAATTATTGGGATCGTCTCAAAGCTCTCCAAATGTACTCACTAGAAAGAAGACGAGAGAGATATCAAATAATATACACCTGGAAGATACTGAAGGGCCAGGTCCCAAATCTACACAGTAAAATAACAACGTACTGGAGTGAACGATATGGAAGAAAATGCAGAATAGAACCAGTGAAGAGCAGGGGTGCCATAGGCACAATCAGAGAACACTGTATAAACATCAGAGGTCCGCGGTTGTTCAACGTCCTCCCAGCGAGCATAAGAAATATTGCCGGAACAACCGTGGACATCTTCAAGAGGAAACTAGATTTATTCCTCCAAGGAGTTCCGGACCAGCCGGGCTGTGGTGGGTATGTGGGCCTGCGGGCCGCTCCAAGCAACAGCCTAGTGGACCAAACTCTCACAAGTCAAGCCTGGCCTCGGGCCGGGCTTGGGGAGTAGAAGAACTCCCAGAACCCCATCAAACAGGTATCAACCAGGTAATGTGAATTTGCAATTAATTACGCGTATACATCAGAGTTGTCGCATATGTAATGAATTATTAACATTAAACTGACAATCCGTATCCAAGAAGAGAAACCCTGATTTTATTGCATATTTCGACGTTTCAGCTGCATTAGAGCTGTTTTTGCAGTACATCTTCTTTCTGTAACATACGGAAAATCTGGAACATTTTAGTTAATTCTAATGAAAACACATTGATATGTGTGATTTGAACGAATAATGGACTATCTCGTCGTTTTTCCCACTTTTTAAGGATTGCCAGTTTATTGTTATTAATTCATTACATATGCAACAAATCTGATTTATATGCGTAATTAATTGCAAATTCACATTAAATACATTATTTTCAATCAACCAATCGTACCTCGTTACAATAGCGACTAAGATATTGATTAAGAGTGAAACCCTGTTTTTATTGCATATTTCGACGTTTCAGCCGCATTAGAGCTGATGCGGTGGAGGCAACGGCAACTTGTCTGATTAGAGCTAAAACAGCTCTAATGCGGCTGAAACGTCGAAATATGCAATAAAAACAGGGTTTCTCTTCTAATCAATATCTTACTCGCTAATTTAACGAGGTACGAATGGTTAAATGAAATAATGTATTTAATGTGAATTTGCAATCAATTACGCGTATACATCAGATATGTCGCATATGTAATGAATTAATAACAATAAACTGACAATCCGTATCCAAGGAGAGAAACCCTAATTTTATTGCAAATTTCGACGTTTCAGCCGCATTAGAGCTGTTTTTGCAGTACATCTTCTTTCTGTAACATACACAGAAAATCTGGAACATTTTAGTTAATTCTAATGAAAACACATTGATTTATGTGATTTGAACGAATAATGGACTATATAGTCGTATTTCCAACGTTTTTAATCATGTTTGTGACCCATCACCGCTCTCAGTAATTGGCATATTTTCGGTTTAAAAAGTCGTAATTTCAAACTGCGAATATGTGCAGAGAGCCCGAATTTGGCTCCCAAATATGGCTCAAGCTTCGAATTTGGAATGTTTGGGATATTTTGAAAACTGCAGGGTGGGTTTGGGCAAAATGTGACCCATCGTTGCTCTCAGTAATTGGCATATATTCGGTATAAAAATTCGTAATTTCAAACTGCGAATACGTGCAGAGAGCCAGAATTTGGCTCCAAAATATGGCTCAAGCGTCGAATTTGGGATGTTTGGGATATTTTGAAAATTGCAGGGAGGGTTTGGGCAAAATGCGATCCATCACTGCTTTCAGTAATTGGCATATTTTCGGTATAAAAATCGTAATTTCAAACTGCGAATACGTGCAGAGAGCCAGAATTTGGATCCAAAATATCGCTCAAGGGTCGAATTTGAGATGTTTCGGAAATTTTGAAAACTGCAGGGGTATTTGGGCAAAATGTGACCCATCGCCGCTCTCAGTAATTGGCATATTTTCGGCATAAAAGTCGTAATTTCAAACAGCGAATACATGCAGAGAACCAGAATTTGGCTTCAAAATATGGCGCAAGGGTCGAATTTGGGATGTTTCGGATATTTTGAAAACTGCAGGGGGTTTGGGCAAAATGTGACCTATCGCCGCTCTCAGTAATTGGCACATTATCGGTATAAAATTCGTAATTTCAAACTGCGAATACGTGCAGAGAGCCAGATTTTGGCTCCAAAATATGGTTCAAGGGTCGAATTTGGGATGTTTGTGATATATTTTAAAACTGCAGGTGGGGGGCAAAATGTGACCCATCGCCGCCCTCAGTAATTGGCATATTTTCGGTATAAAATTCGTAATTTCAAACTGCGAATACGTGCAGAGAGCCAGAATTTGGCTCCAAAATATGGCTCAAGGGTCGAATTTGGGATGTTTGTGATATTTTGAAAACTGCAGGGGGGGGGGGGGGCAAAATGTGACCCATCGCCGCCTCAGTAATTGGCATATTTTCGGTATAAAAATTCGTAATTTCAAACTGCGAATACGTGCAGAGAGCCAGAATTTGGCTCCAAAATATGGCTCAAGCGTCGAATTTGGGATGTTTGGGATATTTTGAAAACTGCAGGGAGGGTTTGGGCAAAATGTGATCCATCGCCTCTTTCAGTAATTGGCATATTTTCGGTATAAAAGTCTTAATTAAAACTGCGAATACGTGCAGAGAGCCAGAATTTGGCTCCAAATATGGCTCAAACTCGAATTTGGATGTTTAGATATTTTGAAAACTGCAGGGTGGGTTTGGGCAAAATGTGACCCATCGCCGCTCTCAGTAATTGGCATATTTTCGGTATAAAAATTCGTAATTTCAAACTGCGAATACGTGCAGAGAGCCAGAATTTGGCTCCAAAATATGGCTCAAAGGTCGAATTTGGGATGTTTGGGATATTTTGAAAACTGCAGAATGGGTTTGGGCAAAATGTGACCCATCGCCGCTCTCAGTAATTGCCATATTTTCGGTATAAAAATTCGTAATTTCAAACTGCGAATACGTGCAGAGAGCCAGAATTTGGCTCCAAAATATGGCTCAAGCGTCGAATTTGCGATGTTTGGGATATTTCGAAAACTGCAGGGAGGGTTTGGGCAAAATGTGACCCATCGCCGCTTCAGTAATTGGCATATTTTCGGTATAAAAATCGTAATTTCAAACTGCGAATACGTGCAGAGAGCCAGAATTTGGCTCCAAAATATGGCTCAAGGGTCGAATTTGGGATGTTTTGATATATTTTAAAACTGCAGGGGGTTTGGGCAAAATGTGACCCATCGCCGCTCTCAGTAATTGGCATATTTTCGGTATAAATTTCGTAATTTCAAACTGCGAATACGTGCAGAGAGCCAGAATTTGGCTCCAAAATATGGCTCAATCGTCGAATTTGGAATGTTTGGGATATTTTGAAAACTGCAGTGGGGTTTGGGCAAAATATGACCAATCGCCGCTCTCAGTAATTGGCATATTTTCGGTATAAAAAATTGTAATTTCAATCTGCGAATACGTGCAGAGAGCCAGAATTTGGCTCCAAAATATGGCTCAAGAGTCTAATTTGGGATGTATCGGATAATTTGAAAACTTCAGGGGGGTTTGGGCAAAATGTGACCCATCGCCGCTCTCAGTAATTGGCATATTTTCGGTATAAAAATTCGTACTTTAAAACTGCGAATACGTGCAGAGAGCGAGAATTTGACTCCAAAACGTGGTTCAAGCGCCGAATTTGGGATGTTTGGGATATTTTGAAAACTGCAGGGAGGGTTTGGGCTAAATGTTATCCATCGTCGCTTTCAGTAATTGGCATATTTTTGGTGTAAAAAGTCTTAGTTTAAAACTGCGAATACGTGCAGAGAGTCAGAATTTGGCTCCAAAATATGGCTCAAGGGTCGAATTTGGGATGTTTGTGATATATTTTAAAACTACAGGGGGGTTTGGGCAAAATGTGACCCATCACCGCTCTCAGTAATTGGCATATTTTCGTTATAAAAATTCGAAAATTCAAACTGCGAATATGTGCAGAGAGCCAGAATTTGGCTCCCAAATACGGCTCAAGCTTCGAATTTGGGATGTTTTAGATATTTTGAAAACTGCAATGGGGGTTTGGGGAAAATGTGACCCATCGCCGCTCTCAGTAATTG
>WNGS01007097.1:0-15967 GCA_020271785.1 Procambarus virginalis
TGGCTAAATGGTCTTTGGCGTGTGCTATGTCACAAAGACATTTTGTGTCTATTTTGTATAATTGTCTTAATCAGGTTAATTTAGGATAGCAGAAATTTCACTAACTTTAAATCAATCTATCTTGTATATGCTAGGACGGTAGGTAAGGTTGTGTAGTAAGATGGAATAGGTGAAAACTTGGGTGAAATGAACTTTGGTTATGCTAAGATACAAAACATTTTGGTATATTCGGTGGAAAATGGGTTAAATTAGGTTCATTTTAGGTTGGAAAGGCATAAATTTTGCCAAATTAATCACATCAACTTTGGATATTTGCCAGGTGAATATGGGTAGGGGTCGAGGGTTGGTTGGAATAGGTGAAAACTCAGCTAAAATGACCTTTGGCCGTTTGTTACAAAACATTTTTGTGTATATTTTGTGTGAAATTGTCTTAAATTAGGTTAATTTATGTGGGATAACTTAAATTCCACCGACTTTAACCAAATCTAAGTGAGATATCCAGGTTAGGTATAAGGTTGCATAGGGTAGGAGGGGATAGGAGAAATTGTAGGTAAAAATGGGCTTTGGCGATGCTATGATACACAACTTTGGATATAATTTGGTGGCAATTGTCTTAAATTATGTTAAATTTAGATGGGAATGCTTAAATTTCGCCAACTTTACCCATCTAGTTGGGATATGCTATGTTTGGTTAGGTAAGGTTGTGTATGGAAGGATGGAAATAGGAGAAAAACTGGGCTCTGGCAGTGCTATGATTACACAACATTTGGTAGATTTGGTGGAAATTAGTCGTAAATTAGGTCAAATTTAGTTGGGAATAGATTAAATTTCGCCGACTTTAAAAAAATCCAGGTTTGGATATACTAGGCTAGGTTTCATAAGGTAGGATGAATAGGATAAAATATGGTTAAAAATGGCTTTGGCAGTGCTATGATACACATTTGGATATATTTGTGGAAATTGCCTTAAATTAGGTCAATTTATGGGTGGAAAGCTTAAATTTCATCAACTTTAACCAAATTCTTGGTTTGGATATGCTACGTTGGGTTAGGTACGGTTGTGTAGGTAGGATGGAAATATGAGAAAAAAAAATGGGCTTGACATGCAGGATATCCACATTGGATTATATTTGTGTCTTGTCTTAAATTAGGTCGATTTTAGGTGGCATAGCTTAAATTTACCAATGAACAAATCAGTTTGGTATATCTAGGTCAGTTAGGTGATGTCGCGTAGGGAAAGGAATATAATATTTAGTATAATGAACTAGCATTTTTATAAAATAGTGTAAATTTTCCAATTTGAGGTTTGAGGTATATGGCCAACTCATGTAATGTTTAGACAGAGGCGACATAGGCTTTTATGTGAGGATATGGGGGTCATATTTAGTTATTTCATCTATTTGAAGGTTTAATTTAGGCAATTGTGTGAATAAGAATATTTTTGACAGATTTAGCTGAATTTTATGTTTTAATAGGATGCATTTTGATAAAATATAGCAAATTTGCTTAAAAAATATCATAGAAAATACTGACTTTGCCTACCCACCTGCCCTAACATAACGAAGGCTAGAACAAATAAGTCTATTAGATGGTTGGCATAAAGAAATTGGGGTGGTCTGATTGAAGAGGATGTAACATGACAGGTAATTAATAAGAAGTTAAAAACAATGGACATATGTTTGATGAATAGTTTAGCACTAAATAAGTTGAAATTTAATGGCAAATAATGTTTTTTTGTATTGTGCTATAGGAAGTCAATGTACTGCATTTTATATGTGAAATTCTAACTTTTGGGAGTTGGTTAAACTCAGCATGTTATAAATATTGTCCTAAATATACCTAGAAATATAAGCAAATTTTGGTATTGTTGGACCTGTTGGTTGTGTTTAGCTTTGTACATATATATCACAAGTATATACTTGTTATTAATGGTGCAGAATTATGGATTTTGCATAAGTTGTATGATTATTGTGCAATTGTTTGATTATTTAAATAAATTGTGTAATGTTTTGTGTGCAAGTTTTATTATTGTATATATTTTTTTGTATGTGTAGTTGTGGGGTCTTTGTGGGTGATTTTACCTCTTATTTCTATTATGTAGGTGCCTATTGTTAAGTTGTGTATTGATTAGATTTTTTAGCAAGTTGTGTATATGTCGTAATTGTCGTATTGTTTTGTGTGTAAATCGTGTAATTGTGCTGGTTGTGTATTTAAATATTTGGGCCAGTTATGTATTGTATGTATTGGTGCATACGATATTTTTTGTGCAAGTTGTGTACTTATTATGAAAGATGTGTAATAGTTGTGAAAGTTGTGTATAATTGCGCATATCGTGTAATTGTATATGGATTAATTGTTCATTTTCTCCTGTTGTGTGTTGATTGTCATTGTGCAAGTTTTGTAATTATATAGCAAGTTTGTCTGTATTAATTTTGCAAAGATGTGAAATAATTACACAAATTGTGACAATAATTGTCCATGTTTTTTAATAATAATGTTTGTGCTAATAGTGCATTTATGCAAGGTGTTTTTTATTTTGTTGAAGTGGAACTGGTGCGACTGTATTTTTGTGTGCAATTTCTGTATTTTGTGTAAGCACTGAAATATGAAAATATATCTTCATGGTGTGTAATTTGGGTTATGACCAATGTGGGGTATTTTGTGAAAATTATATATGCGAAATTGTGTAATTTTAGTAGAAAGCCCGCTTTTTATATTTTCTAAATGTATAAACAATTTGTTATATTTGTGCTAATCCATATTTTGTGTAAATGTCATACTCTGATTGCAAATGCAATATTTGTGCAATTGGTATAGTTTTGTTCAACTGACATATTTTGTATTTAATTGCATATTTTTGTCTATAAATGATATATTTTTGTGTGTGAGTATTTTTGAGTGTAAATAATATATTATTTGCATAAATGGCAAGATTGGTGTGTAAATGCTGTATTTTCTGTGTATTGCATAAATTGCATCTGATTAATGGGGAAATGTTGGAAAAAACTAGGCTGTTCTCTATGAATTTTTGGGTTTTGTGTGTATGTGTAAGGTATGTTGCTTGTATTTGCGAGTGTTGGTTAAGAAACATGTTACTGATTTGCGTAGCAAGACAGGATTTTTTTTGAGGCGGAGAAATGCTTAGCCGATGACTATGTGTTAGCATCCAGCTGAGTTGCAGATGGATGATTGAGGTGCGACTTTGGATTGCTATTTGAGGGATGTGGACAGTTGACTATCCTATGAACAAAACTACTAATCCGCTGTGCTGCCTGATGTGTGGTAACTACTTGTGGTTTATAGTCATATCTAGCTAATGGTTTCATAATTGCTGTTGGGTATAAAACTGAGAGAGCCATTTATTAAAACTATTATTTAACAAACAAAAAAAAAAAAAAAAAAAAAAAAAAAAAAAAAAAAACAAAAAAAAAAAAAAAAAAAAAAAAAAAAAATACTTTCATGGATACCTTTGGTTGGTTTTAGCATAGGGTGACATGATATGAATGAGATTGGTGGTAAATATATAGGAGCTCCTCGTAGGTCCAAAGGGACTTCTGCAGTACCTCTATTCTTATGTTCACTCACCGACAATGCTGCCAGATGTTCGATTCTGCAAAAAAATTGCGGTATGACAATTGGGTTGCTGTTATATTTTGCACGTTATTAGAATAATGAGTACAGTTGCGATGATTAAAAGTATGTTCTTAAACCTCTGATTGTTAGTTGGGGATGGCTAGTCCATCCATTTTTAAAAAATAACATCAATCACAGTACACATACCTAAGGACGCTAAAGGACCGCATTGGTCTCTGTGACCGTCACACATGTTGACCAGTCAGGTGCTGTGATACCTGTGACACTGTATGCTAATGGCCTCAGCAATACCTCATCCCTATACCTGAGATCGCTTTTTTTGATGTCACTAAACAATGTCAGCAATGTCTGTTAATGTATTCTTTGTTATATTATACTAGGTTAGGTTAGTTTAGGATGGTTTGATCGGTTTATGATAACAGATATATGAGCAATGAGCGAAAAATATGAGCCATTGCATCTGAATATTGCCTATGATGTTACAGAGTACAGTTAAGGTATTGGTCGTGATGTAAGAGTTCACATTATGTGTGACCTTCTATAGGACCGGCATTAGCACGTTGGCTGGAAAGCTCATTGGCTGGCTTACAGCGGCATTCAGGGATGATGACGTCAGAGAAGTAGGTAACTGCAGAAGGCTTGCTTTTACTGAATGAGAATTTTTATTTGTTAAATTTTACAGCAAGGTGTGGGGAGGCATGTTTTGAGTGAATATGAGATATGCATATATATTTATATACTACATATATATTATGCGTTTATGAGTAATATGATTATACTGAAATTGCATTGAAGTCACCATCCATGGCAGGGGATCTGTTTTTATGCAAATGGATGATAGTGGGTTTTTCATTTTTATTTGCCCTATGGATCAATAAATGAGCCTTGAAGACGATGGACAACGCTTAATTTAATATCTCTAGAAAGGCGAAGAATTAGGATTACATGATAGAGGCTGTATGATGAACATAATAAACCTGGGATATTCATAGGCTATTAAATTATCAACACTAAAAAAAAAGATAGAACATGAATTAATGGGCATAAATGGAATAAGCTTTTAGATTAGGAAAAAGACCTGGTAAATACTGGTTCTGTGAACAGGGTTTGAACTCATTTTTTTATGTTAATATGAAATCTTAGACTATAAATGATCTTAGACAATGGGAAACAGTACGTATTACCTTTATTGAGAACAAACGAGCATATAATGTTAGCTGCATTGAACTTATCCTCAGGCTTGACAGGAGACGGTCTTTTTTCCCCTGATAGAAATATAGAAGTGGGAATATTATCACTAAACAGAACACGGACTTATTAAGGAAATGACGACAGGGTGACTGGCTACTTGGTGACGTCATTGACCAGTTAGCGATGCCTGTGCACGGGTAACTGGGACTAACGAAAAGCAGGCATGCCATAATGCTGCCGTCAAATCTCACTGTGGATCACTGGGGTAACTAAAAACGGGTATGCCAAGTCGTGACCGTCAAATCTCACCGGGGTAACTAAAAACGGGTATGCCAAGTCGTGACTGTCAAATCTCACCGGGGTAACTAAAAACGGGTGTGCCAAGTCGTGACCGTCAAATCTCACCGGGGTAACTAAAAACGGGTGTGCCAAGTCGTGACCGTCAAATCTCACCGGGGTAACTAAAAACGGGTGTGCCAAGTCGTGACCGTCAAATCTCACCGGGGTAACTAAAAACGGGTGTGCCAAGTCGTGACCGTCAAATCTCACTGGGGTAACTAAAAACGGGTGTGCCAAGACGTGACCGTCGGAAAAAGCAAAACAGTCATGACTTGGCCCACTTTACACTACTCATATTTACTGCTAGGTGAACAGACTCATCAGGATGAAAGAAACTCTGCCCATTTGTTTCCGTCTCCACCAAGGATCGAACCCGGAACCTCAGACTATGAATCTGATGCGCCTTCCACTCAGTTGTCAGGGGCCTGAAAGGTGCTCAGCAGTATTTGATTATGTGTGTGTGTGTATGCATGTTTCACAAGCAATGTCTACTGTGTAAATGAGTATGGAATATATGATCAGAAATATATCAATTGATTAATTTGTATCATAATGCTGAACTCATGGGTGGTAGGTAATAAATATAAAATAAATATGTTTATTCAGGTAAGGTATATACATACAAGAGAGGTTACATTAATGGATCGAATTATAGATAGAGCTAGTACATACAATGCCTAAAGCCACTATTACGCAATGCGTTTCGGGCAGGAAGAACATTAATATCTAGAACTTAATACTAATTGAGCATAAAGAATAAAATGTGTTGAGAACAAATACAAATAAAGATGAGAAAAAGGGGAACATGACTGAAAAAGCAGCACAAATACAAAATGTTGACAAACAGGATTGATTAAAAAAAAACAAGGTAGGTAGGTTACTGGGAATTTATTAGGTAGTGTTTAGTTTTAATCCTAAACTGGTTGAGAGAGGTACAGTCTTTAACATGGTTGGGGAGGTCATTCCACATTCTGGGTCCCTTGATTTGTAGAGCATTTCTAGTTTGATTAAGCCGTACTCTTGGAATATCAAAACTGTATTTATTTCTGGTGTGGTGCTCATGGGTTCTGTTACAACCAGCAATGAATCTTTTGAGTTCAGGATTGGCATTACAGTTCAGCGTTTTATATATGTATGATACACATGAGAGAATGTGCAGTGACTTAATATCTAACATATTCTGAGATTTGAGTAGGGGTACCAAGTGATGTCTGGAGCCAGAGTTGGATATTGTCCTAATAGCAGCTTTGTGTTGAGTAATTAGAGGACGTAAATGATTTTGGGTAGTAGAACCCCAAGCACAAATACCATAGTTGAGATATGGATAGATGAGGGAGTAATAGAGAGTCACCAGGGCAGGTCGGGGTACATAATATCTGATCTTAGAGAGAATGCCAACAGTTTTTGAAACTTTTTTGATATATTTAGAATGTGTCCCTGGAAATTCAGCTTGTGGTCAATGAGAACGCCAAGGAACTTACCATCTAATTTGTTACAAATTTGGATATTGTTATTTTTAACAATAAGGTGATTTTTATAAGGTGATGGTAAGGTGATTTTTAACACTGATTTTACCTGCCAAGATGTATACTTAAATTTGTTTAATGCATTCATGAATGCTAAAAATTTACATAATTCTGCTATTAATGATTAATTTAATATTAACTATAGCTTTATGTTATGAGATAGGAATGGAAGATCTCATTTTGATCATTTTCATATTGATGATATAACTGGTCACACCTTTAAGTATAAGGCTGTCAGTGATGACAACCTGTCCTGGTATCATCCTGCCATGACCACCTCCAATATACCTCACTCACAAGTTGCTGCTGCCAAAGAAAACATAAACCTCCCTAGAACACATTTAAACGGAGGAAGGCCGCTCTTGCTGACCTGGATATGTTTAAATGCCTGCTTAACGAATACTCAATCACAAGTGATGCAATTGCTTGCAATATTATTCAGTGCAATTTACATCAGAACAATCTCGAGGACTTTTTCACATCTGTCGTTTCAGTGCTAGATAGGGAAGGGGAAGAGAGTATTTATCTTATAACCAATAGAAGAAGTTGTATGCCTGGTTGGAATAATCATGTTAGAGAATTTCAAAATAGATCTACCTTTTGGTATAACCTACAGAAAGATGCAGGGTGCCCCAGACCATTTGGCATGATCTACAGAAAGAAGCAGGGGGCTCCAGAGATGGTTGGTGGCCCCAGCTCAGGTGTGGCACCAGGGCTCAATATCATCAAGAAAAAGGATTAAGAAAGAGAAAGATAATATTGTGAGATCAAAAGTTTCCGATAATCTTTCAAGGAAAAAGTTTTATGATTTTTTGGGTGAAATTAGAGAAAAAGGTTCATGCAGAGGAGTAACAAACGTTATAGATGATGTTTCTGGGGCCCAATAATATATGAAATGGTTTACAAGAAAAATCTTTAACATTGTAGAACACTGCGAGGTGCAGGACAGATGAGACTGAAACTGACCTAATTACAGCTGTATGTGAAACCTTTATGCACCCTGCCCCCCCCCTAATGTTAAACACCTGCACACAGTAACCCCTGTAATGGCCCTAATGTTAAACACCTGCACACAGTAACCCCTGTAATGACCCTAATGTTAAACACCTGCACACAATAACCCCTGTAATGGCCCCTAATGTTAAACACCAGCACACTGTAACCCCTGTAATGACCCTAATGTTAAACACCTGCACACAGTAACCCCTGTAATGGCCCCTAATGTTAAACACCTGCACACAGTAACCCCTGTAATGACCCTAATGTTAAACACCTGCACACAGTAACCCCTGTAATGGCCCCTAATGTTAAACACCTGCACACTGTAACCCCTGTAATGACCCTAATGTTAAACACCTGCACACAGTAACCCCTGTAATGGTCCTAATGTTAAACACCTGCACACAGTAACCCCTGTAATGGTCCTAATGTTAAACACCTGCACACAGTAACCCCTGTAATGGCCCTAATGTTAAACACCTGCACACTGTAACCCCTGTAATGACCCTAATGTTAAACACCTGCACACAGTAACCCCTGTAATGGTCCTAATGTTAAACACCTGCACACAGTAACCCCTGTAATGGTCCTAATGTTAAACACCTGCACACAGTAACCCCTGTAATGGTCCTAATGTTAAACACCTGCACACTGTAACCCCTGTAATGCTTGAGAAAACTTATAAAGCTAAACAATAGGAATTATGATATTTTGCATAATTATGATATAATACAGTAATATATTATGATATATTACTGTATTTTATTTATTATTTTTGTATACAAGGATTCTTACATTCTTGTACAGCCAATAGTACACATAGCTTTTTAGGTGAATGTCTGTGTGTCTTACAGGCACACTCTCCCATGGTACATCACCACCATGTGTCTTACAGGCACACTCTCCCATGGTACATCACCACCATGTGTCTTACAGGCACACTCTCCCATGGTACATCACCACCACGTGTTGTACAGGCACACTCTACCATGGTACATCACCACCATGTGTCTTACAGGCACACTCTCCCATGGTACATCACCAAAATTTGTCTTACAAGCACACTCTCCCATGGTACATCACCACCATGTGTCTTACAGGCACTCTCCCATGGTACATCACCAAAATTTGTCTTACAGGCACATTCTCCCATGGGACATCACCACCATGTGTCTTACAGGCACACTCTCCCATGGTACATTACGACCATGTGTCTTACAGGCACACTCTCCCATGGTACATCATCACAATGTGTCATACAGGCACACTCTCCCATGGTACATCACCATCACGTGTCTTACAGGCACATTCTTCCATGCTACATCATCACTATGTGTCTTACAGGCACACTCTCCCATGGTACATCACCATCACGAGTCTTACAGGCGCACACTCTCATGGAACATCACCACCATGTGTTACAGGCACACTCTCCCATGGTACATCACTACCATGTGTCTTACAGGCACACTCTCCCATGGTACATCACCACCATGTGTCTTACAGGCACACTCTCCCATGGTACATCACCACCATGTGTCTTACAGGCACACTCTCCCATGGTACATCACTACCATGTGTCTTACAGGCA
Source organism: Procambarus virginalis (assembly GCA_020271785.1). Classification (NCBI taxonomy): domain Eukaryota; kingdom Metazoa; phylum Arthropoda; class Malacostraca; order Decapoda; family Cambaridae; genus Procambarus; species Procambarus virginalis. The sequence goes on from WNGS01007097.1 coordinate 9,240, forward strand.
CACTCTCCCATGGTACATCACCACCATGTGTCTTACAGGCACACTCTCCCATGGTACATCACCACCATGTGTCTTACAGGCACACTCTCCCATGGTACATCACCACCATGTGTCTTACATGCACACTCTCCCATGGTACATCACCACCATGTGTCTTACAGGCACACTCTCCCATGGTACATCATCACCACCATGTGTCTTACATGCACACTCTCCCATAGTATATGACACAGCAGCATCATACATGTAACACAGCATCAACATGGGTTCAGAGATGTCAAATCCTGCCTCACAGGGCTAATTGAATTCTACGACCAGGCAACAAAAATCAGGCAAGAAAGAGAAGGGTGGGCAGACTGCATATTTTTGGATTGTCAGAAAGCCTTTGATAGCCACACAAGAGGCTAGTGGAAAAGCTGGAGATGCAGGCTGGAGTGAAATGGAAGGTACTCCGTTGGAAAAGGGAGTACCTAAGCAACAGGAGACGAGTCACTGTGAGGGGTGAGATCTCGGATTGGCGTGACGTCACAAGTGGAGTCCTGCAGGGGTCAATCCTTGGACCGTTACTGCTTCTGATATATGTAAATGATCTGCCAGAGGGTATAGAATCGTTTCTCTCAATGTTTGATGATGATGCAAAAATTATGAGGAGGATTGAAACAGGATGATAGTAGGAGGCTGCAGGACGACCTAGACAGACTGAATGAATGGTCCAACAAATGGCTGCTAAAGTTTAACCCGAGTAAATGCAAAGTAATGAAACTAGGCGGTGGAAACAGGAGGCCAGACACAGGATACAGAATAGGAGATGAAGTACTTAATGAAACGGAAAGAGAGAAAGATTTAGGAATTGATATGCACCAAACCTGTCTTCTGAAGCCCACATAAAAAGAATTACGTCTGCGGCATATGCGAGGCTGGCTAACATCAGAACAGCCTTCAGGAACCTGTGTAAGGAATCCTTCAGAATCTTGTATACCACATACGTAAGACCAGTCCTGGAGTATGCGGCCCTAGCATGGAGCCTGTACCTTGTCAAGCACAAGACGAAGCTGGAAAAAGTTCAGAGGTATGCCACTAGCCTAGTCCCAGAACTAAGAGACATAAGATAGGAATAAAGGTTGCGGAAAATGCACCTTACGACACTGGAAGACAGAAGAATGAGGGGGAGACATGATCACTACCTACAAAATCCTCAGAGGAATTGACTGGGTAGACAAGAATAAACTATTCAACACTGGTGGTACGCGAACAAGGGGACACAGGTGGAAACTGAGTACCCAAATGAGCCACAGGGACATCAGAAAGAACTTTTTCAGTGTCAGAGTAGTTAACAGGTGGAATCCATTAGGTAGAGATGTGGTGGAGGCTGACTCCATACACAGTGTTAAATGTCGATATGATAGAGCCCAGTAGGCTCGGGAATCTATACACCAGTTGATTGACAGTTGAGAGGCGGGACCAAAGAGCCAAAGCTCAACCACTGCAAGCACAAATAAATGAGTACCACCATGTATCTTGCTGGCACACAGTCTCCCATGGTACATCACCACCATGTGACTTACAGGGTACACTCTCCCATGGTACATCACCACCATGTGACTTACATTACATGTGATTATTTTTTTTAATCAATGCTGTTTGTCAACCTTTTGTATTTGTGCTGCTTTTTCAGTCATGTTCCCCCCCCCTTTTTCATCTTTATTTGTATTTGTTCTCAACACATTTTATTCTTTATGCTCAATTAGTATTAAGTTCTAGATATTAATGTTCTTCCTGCCCGAAACGCATTGCGTAATAGTGGTTTTAGGCATTGTATGTACTAGCTCTATCTATAATTCGATCCATTAATGTAACATCACTTGTATGTATATACCTTACTTGAATAAACATATTTATTTATTTTATTTTACAGGGTACACTCTCTAATGGTACATCACCACCATGTGACTTACAAGGTACACTCTCCCATGGTACATCACCACCATGTAACTTATAGGTACACTCTCCCATGGTTCATCACCAAAATGTGTCTTACAGGCACACTCTCCCATGGGACATCACCACCATGTGTCATATAGGCACACTCTACAATGGTACATCACCATTATGTGTCTTACAAGCACACTCTCCCATGGGACATCACCACCATGTATCTTACAGGCACACTCTCCCAGGGTACATCACCACCATGTGTCTTACAGGCACACTCTCCCATGGTACATCACCACCATGTATCTTACAGGCACACTCTCCCATGGTTCATCACCACCATGTGTCTTACAGACACTCTTCCATGGTTCATCACCACCATGTATCTTACAGGCACACTCTCCCATGGGACATCACCACCATGTATCTTACAGGCACACTCTCCCAGGGTACATCACCACCATGTGTCTTACAAGCACACTCTCCCATGGTACATCACCACCATGTATCTTACAGGCACACTCTCCCATGGTTCATCACCACCATGTGTCTTACAGGCACACTCTCCCAAGGTACATCACCACCATGTGTAGTACAGGAACACTCTTCCATGGGACATCACCAACATATGCCTCTCAACACCTCAAACCAATCTTATTTGCTGATGACACAACTTTCATTTCCTCCAGTCCTGACCCTCTTGCTCTAAATGTCACTGTGAATACTGAACTAAATAAAGTCCATCTTTGGCTAACTGCCAACAAACTCGCCCTCAACATTGACAAAACTTTCTATATTTTATTTGGTAATAAATCCTCAAATGAAATTAATCTAAGAATAAACAATATACAAATCAGTATTAAAGTTGATTTTAAATTTCTTGGTGTCCTCAACGATAACAAGCTGAATTTCCAGGGACACATTCTAAATATTGCAAAAAATGTTTCTAAAACTGTTGGCATTCTTTCTAAGATCAGATATTATGTTACTCGCCCTGCCCTGGTGACTCTCTATTACTCTCTCATCTATCCTTATCTCAACTATGGTATTTGTGCTTGGGGTTCTACTACCTAAAATCATTTACATCCTCTAATTACCCAACACAAAGCTTCTATTAGAACAATATCTAACTCTGGCCCCAGACAGTACTCGATACCCTTACTCAAATCTCTGAATATGTTAGATATTAAGTCACTGCACATCCTCTCATGTGTACTCTATATATTTAAAACTCTGAATTGTAATGTCAATCCTGACCTTAAAAGCTTCTTAGAAGGTTGTAACAGAACCCATGGGCACCACACCAGAAACAAATACCTATTTGATATTCCAAGAGTGCGACTTAATCGAACTAGAAATCCTATACAATCAAATGACCCAGAATGTGGAATGACCTTCCCAATCATGTCAAAGGCTGTTCCTCTCTCAACCAATTTAAGATGAAAACTAATACTACCTAATTAACTCCATGTAACCTACATAGCTTACCCCTAAATGTCAACCCATGTTTTACTATTTTTAAACAATGCTGTTTGTTGACCAACTTGTATAGACTATTTTCTACCATGTTAATTCCACCGCTTTTTTAACTTTTTTTTTCAACGCATTTGGCCCTTTGAGCTCAATTCTATTAGGTTTTAGTCTAAGTGTTATTATTTTCCTTATTATTAGTGTTATTATTATTTCTTATTATTAGTCTTATTATTTTTTGCTATATATTAATCTTGTCATTCTACTGATTTTTTTGTCTTTTCTCTTATCTAACTTCTCTATCCTTCTGGCTATCTATGGTGATCTTTACTCTATTTCTAATTGTTGCTATTTTTGTGTACTTACATTTATTGTTGTGTTTTGCTATAATTACTTTCTATTTACAGCAGATTTAGTATTTAACTGTTCCTGTAATTGCATGTCTTATTGTATCGTGACCCCATTGCATCTACATACATATTGATATTGATCCTGATCGAAATCTTCTGTCTAATATCTACACAAATCAGTACATTGATCATCATTATTGCAGGTATTACACAACAAATCTTGCAAAAAACCAACTCCTAAATAGCACCTGCTTATCAGTTTACAACCAAAATGTTAGGTCACTTGGTAAACATTTTGATGATATAAATGCACCACTCACAGCACTAGGTACTAAATTATCATTCATCATTTTAACAGAAACTTGGCTAAGTAAAGACTATACCCAACTTTACAACTTAGCTGGTTATAAAGCCATTCACAACTGCAGGCCTAATAAAAAAGGAGGTGGCACAGCAATATATTACAAAGAACCTTCATCTGCAATAGTGTTATTAGTGATAGAGACGACTATTGTGAATATACCTTGCCAAGTTCTCCAGTAAATCCCTTAAATCTTCCTTGACTGTCGGTGCCATCTATAGATTTCCCAATACCAACATAGCTTCATTCTCAGATAAGTAAGAAATCTTATCATAAATAACATCTCAACAAAAATCACATCATTCTAGGAGGTGATTTCAATATTGACCTGGGTCTTCAAAATAACCCTCAAGTTGACTATTTCCATAACAGCATGAACTCCTGTATGCTAATCCTCACAATCACCAAGCCCACCCGAGTCACTCAAACATCTGCCACTACCCGGATCACTTATGGACTAATATAACGGCTCCCTTACATCTGATGCAATCTATGACAGAACAACTGACCACTATCCTACCTTTTTATATCTTGTGTAATAATACACAGGATATAAACTCATTAACTAACCTCTCCCTCTCTAAAACTCTAAGCCTCTACAACACTCACTGTCCCCTCCTTACCAAACAAGTAACTGATAAAAGAAAAAATAACCTGTGGCTCACAAGTGGCATACTCAAATCAATCAACAAAAACATGAATATGAAAAGAAATTTAGGATTGGCTTAGTTACAAAGGCAGTAGTTAAAAGGTACTCATCAGTGCTTACCAGTATCATAAAAAAAAAGCTAAACTTTCATTTTATGAGACTAGATTCAAAGAAGCAAAAGGCAACATGAAAAGCACATGGGATACCATCTATAATATCCTAGAAACTAAATAACACTCTCAAAGGATGGCTTTACACCGTCAACTGATTTAGAAATGGCGAATGAATTTTCGCCACTGTATACAACAGCGCCTCCCACGCCCTTGCGCCACCCATAGCTCTGCTGTTCAACAAATCCCTTGAGTGTCATACCCTCCCTGATATCCTTAAAAAGCAAGAGTAACGCCAGTTCATAAAGGAGGTAATCCGCAGACACAAACAACTATAGACCAATATCGAACCTACCCATTCTATCAAAAATATTTGAAAAAATTATCTACAAACAGCTCTACTCCTATCTCGTAAAATTTGACATTCTTAGCCCCTGTCAGTTTGGCTTCCGCTCCCAAAAGAGTACCAACGATGCAACAATTAGTCTCCTTGATATAATTTACTCAGCCCTTGACAAAAATGAGTTTCCGATTGGACTCTTCATTGACCTGAGAAAGGCCTTTGATACTGTTAATCACAATTACCTCTTACGTAAACTCCATCATTATGGAATCCGAGGCCATGCACTGGACTATATCCAATCCTATCTTAGTGATAGACACCAATGTGTAGCCATCAATAATATAACCTCTCCCACTCTACCAATAACCGTTGGAGTGCCACAGGGCAGCATCTTGGGACCTCTTCTATTTCTTATATACATCAATGATCTGCCTAATGTCTCTAACATTCTGAAGCCTATTTTGTTTGCTGATGATACTACCCTCATCTACTCTAACCCCAACCCACATACACTAAATAATGTTGTTAATAATGAACTAAAAAAAGTCCACTTATGGATGTCAACCAACAAACTAACACTTAACATAGAAAAGACCTACTACATCTTATTTGGAAGCAAATCTACAAATGCAATTCAGCTTCAGATAGACAATATAAACATTAGCAATAAAAATGATGGAAAATTTCTTGGCGTATTCTTAGACAAGAGACTCAACTTCAGTACTCACATACAACACATAACTAAGAAAGTCTCTAAAACAGTTGGTATACTCTCCAAAATCAGATATTATGTACCTAACTCTGCTCTCATCTCTCTATATTATGCACTAATCTATCCCTATCTCAACTATGGTATCTGTGTGTGGGGTTCAATCACTGCAAACCATCTCAAGTCCATCATCACCCAGCAAAAATCTGCTATCAGAATAATATCAAATTCTGCTTTCAGACAACACTCAGCCCCCTTGTTTAACTCCCTAAACATGCTAAACATAATCTCACTCCACAAATTCTCTTGTGTCAACTACATTTACAAAACCCTGTTCTTAAATGCAAATCCTGCTCTGAAACTCTCCCTGGACAGATGTAATAGGACCCATTATCACCACACCAGAAATAAATATCTCTTTGATATCCCAGAGTTAAACTTAATCTGTGTAAACACTCTATGCAAATAAAGGACCCAGTTTATGGAACTCACTCCCTATTGAATTGAAAAGCTGTCCAACTTTACATCATTCAAAATCAATACTAAAAAGTACCTAATTTCATCTTCATAGTTTTTCACCTTTTGCCTTAAAATTGCACTGTATCTATTGCTACCCAATCTCCCAATCTTTATGTACCCAATTGAACATCTTTACCATTGTGATCATTGCTGTCTTCTTATTGTGCTGTCAATCTGCTGTATGGTGTCTTTAAATCTGTTTAAATTACCAATCAGCTGTCACTGTAAGCAATCAGAGCTTTTATCACAATGTGCTTTAATATACTTACTAATCTCTCTCATCTT
>WNGS01007098.1:0-12933 GCA_020271785.1 Procambarus virginalis
CAGCAGATGCCTAGGACGGCCGTTCAGCAGGGGACGCTGGGAGGCTCTGCGGCTTAGGAGTGGAAGCATGGCGCTCCTCCCTCCGCCTACACACTTGGTGCTCCTCCCTCCGTCTCCACCCCGTCCCTAGGGGTGCAGTGGCCTCCGCTCCGCGCCGGAGGAGAGGACGTTCGTTTGTGCATTCCCTACGTCCGTTCTGAAGGAAGTATCGTTTATTTTTCGTTGCCTGGGGTCCGCTCTCGCTCCCTCTTCAGGTGTTGGTGACTTTACCTTTCCCCTTATTTAATTGTCTTCCCCCTGCGGCTTTTTCTTGCCCCTTTTATTTATCCTTTGTTCTATTTGTCACATTATGTTTATTGCCCTTATTCATTACTGTTCCACATTTTTGCGTTTGTCTATTTTCCGTTTATTCGTCTTTTGTTTATTTTATTTCAGTTCCCTCATTTGTCTTGGCCTGCTCTCAGTTTTCACTTATGGCTACGTTTCGTATTTGTGTTATTTGTAATTGTTTTCCTTATTGTGACTTTTCTCTGTTGTACTGCTCCTATTATTCTTTATTTACTTCCCCCCCCCCGCTTTATGCATTTTATCTTACTCATGCCCTCTTTCGGTTCCTGCCCCCATTTATTCGTTTCTCCTGTTTTTGTCATGTTTATTTCAGTTTCTTATGCCCTTATTCTGTTTGTTACACATTCTTCCGTTAGTTTTACGTTTATTCGTTTCCTTTACTACATTTCAGTCTCCCAGCTTATGACTTATTAATTTTAATTTTATTTTCTTATATTTTTCTCAATTTCTTTTTTACTTGCCTACTTATTCTGTTACTGCCTCCCCCCCCTTTTTTTTTTCTTCCTCTTCTGCTTTCATTCTCTTATAGGGTACTTATGTCCTGGCTTTACATTAGTTTATTTTTATTTTAATTTAGTTCTTTATTTAATTAATGTTTAATTTGTTTTTAAAGTTTATTAATTAATTAATGTTTCTATAAATTTATTTTAGTTTCCAGAGTTTATTTACTATTTAATTTTACGCATTTTTATTTTATTTTCTTATTTCTCGTTCCGTGTTAATGCCTACACTTTTCGCTTTCTCCGCCTATTCATTATTTTGTCAAGTTTACTTATGTCCTTTTTCTGTTTACTGTTACTCTTCATTATTTAATTACTTTATTTAATTTCCTTATGCCTTTATTTGCTCGTCCGCTACCCACTTTTGCTTTTATTTATTCCTTCCGTTGTACATTTATTATTCTACTTGCTTTCTTATGCCCTTATCCTTATTTTATTATTAGTTTTCTTACGTACAGGTTTTTTAATTTTAATTCTATGTTTATCTTTCGCTCTTTACTTATTTCGTTTAATTATGTTTTGTCTAATTTAAAGTTTGTACTAGTTAAGGTTTAGTTAAATTTATTTAGTTTCCCGAGTTTATTTTTCTTTATTTGTGTCACATTGTTTATTTACTTATTTCCGGTTCTGTGTTAATGCCTCATTTTCGGTTTCCCCGGCTATTCAGTAATTTTGTTAAGTTTACTTATGTCCTTATTCCGTTTTGCTGTCACCTCGACTTATTACTTTATTTTTTTTTTTTTTCTTTCTTTCGGCTCGTCCGCCCCCTTATGCGTTTATTTTTTTTCATTCCGTTTTTACATTCTTATTCTCTTACTTCTTATGCCCTTATCCTTTTTATTATTAGTTTCCTTTGTCCTGGCTTTTAATTTAGTTTAGTTACTATATTTATTTAGTTCTTTATTACTTTTGTCTAATTTTATGTTTATTTTGAAGTTTTAACTAATTAAGTTTATTTATAAGTTTATTTAGTTTCCCGAGTTTATTTACTGTATTTTATTTACACATTATTTATTTATTTCTTTTTCTGGTTCCGTGTTTGCCTACAATTTTCGTTTTCCCCGTCTATTCTTACTTTCGTTAAGTTTACTTTGTCCTTATTCCATTTTACTGTTACACTTCGTTATTCATTTCCTTTATTTTTTACTTTTGCCTTTATTTCTGCTCGTCCGCTACCCTCTTCTGCGTTTATTTATCATTCCGTTTATACATTTTATTCTATTTACTTCTTATGCCCTTATCCTTATTTATTATTAGTTTTCTTATGTCCGGGCTTTTAACTTTAGTTTATTACTACATTTATTTTAGTTCTTTACTTAATTAATGTCTATTTTTGTTTTGTTTTTTTGAAGTTTTAACTAATTAAGGTTTATTTATAATTTATTTTAATTTCCCGAGTTTATTTACTTTATTTTATTTACACTTTATTTATTTACTTATTTCTGGTTCTGTGCTATTGCCTACTTTTTTCGCTTTTCCCGTCTACTCTTAATTTGGTTAAGTTTCTATGTCCTTACCCTTTTTACTGTTACACTTCGTTACTTATTTACTTTATTTAATTTACTTTTGCCTATACTTCTGCTCGCTACACACTTATGCGTTTATTTATCATTCCGTTCATACGTTTTATCTACTTACTTCTTATGCCCTCGTCCATTTTAATTTTAGTTTGTCCGGGCTTTTAATTTTAGTTTACTTTCTTATTTTTAGTTCTTTATTAATTATTGTCTGATTATTTTGTTTATTTTAAAAGTTCATTAACTAATTAAGGTTTATTTATAAATTTATTTTAATTTCCCGAGTTTATTTACTTTATTTTATTTACACTTTATTTTATTTTACTTATTTCTGGTTCTGTGCTATTGCCTACTTTTTTCGCTTTTCCCGTCTACTCTTAATTTGGTTAAGTTTCTATGTCCTTACCCCGTTTTACTGTTACACTTCGTTACTTATTTACTTTATTTAATTTCCTTTTGCCTATACTTCTGCTCGCTACACACTTATGCGTTTATTTATCATTCCGTTCATACGTTTTAATCTACTTACTTCTTATGCCCTCGTCCATTTTAATTTAGTTTCTTATGTCCTGGCTTTTAATTTTAGTTTACTTTCTTATCTTTTAGTTCTTTATTAATTATTGTCTGATTATGTTTGTTTATTTTAAAAGTTCATTAACTAATTAAGGTTTATTTATAAATTTATTTTAGTTTCCCGAGTTTATTTTATTTATTTACATTTATTTATTTACTTATCTCTGGTTCTGGGTTATTGCCTACTTTTTCGCTCTGTCTATTCAATAATCTTGTTAAGTTTACTTATGTCCTTATTTCGTTTTACTGTTACACTTCGTTTTTTTTTTTTTTTTTTTTTTTCCTGCCATGCTTGCTTACACGGCTATATTATTACCTTGTTTGCATGCCTAGCCTTGTTTCCTTTCCTGTCCTGCTCTGGCTGCCCACTTAATTTTCCCCTATCCGCAGTACGGAGATGCCGGCCCACCCACCCCACGGGAAGAAGAGGACAAGGGCAGCGTCAAGAAGAGGGCAGCGACGAAGGGGTGCTAGGACGCAACCGCCTAGGGCAAGGGTGAAACCCGCCCGCATCGCCTCCTCCACGGACGCCTCTTCGGGAGGCTCTGGCTCGGACGCCGACCACATCCACGATGCACGCCCAAACGGAATGGCCACGGGGGACGCGGCCGACCACCCCACACATCTTTCGGCCGCCGACTGGGCAACGCTGCGGACGCTCATTGCTCAGGCTCGGAGGCCCCCCCCCCTCCGAATCGAGACGACAGAAGATTTCGAACCCTGGCGGAGCGGACAACACGGACGCCCTCACGAACCGGCCTACTCGCCGCCCACGGTCAAGGGCGAGGAGCCACACGACAGGGCGGCGACACAGCTCTTCCGGCACGTCCCCCAACGGCGAGTACCACCGAGAGAGCTCGTTCCTTACTACCCCTAGTCCTTGGGTAGGGCAGCTCTGGGGGACGCGTGGCAACACCGTCACCATGCTAGGTGAGCACGTCCCACTGGCCCTAAGAGAGAAAGTCTGGGCAAACAAGTACATCGACTGGCGCGAGCTGCTGGCTTACGAATGCGATGCCAGGCCCTCGGAGTCACGCCATGCCACTCCCTCTGTGGCCCAGTTATCCACTAAGAACTTGCCGCCTCTGACGCTGGAGCAGTGGGGGCACGGCTTCGACATCTTAGCTTCAATCTACCTCGATCGACTTCCCGCCGAGGGTCGGGCGCTTTTCACTCATGTCCGCTACGTGAAGTCCATGAAGCGCAACCTCCGCGGCGACTGGATGTGGTACGACGAGGCATTCAGGTGGGACAAGGAGAGGTCGGGCTGCCCTTGGACCGCTCTAAGACTCGACCTGGAGATTCGGTCCGCGCAGGAGCAGTTTCAGGTGGGGCCTCGCGCCGCCGCCTCCCCAGCCGAACGTTCACTCTACTGCACGGGCCTACGGGCTACCACCGGGATACTGCTACGCTTTCCACGCAACCGGGACAGGCTGCTCCGTCCCCTCCTGCACCTTCAAGCACTCTGCCGCGCTGCCACAAGTGACATCCTGCCTACTGCCCGTGCCCCCAGGCCAAGCCTCGAGTCGCCGCCGCCAAGGAGAATCGTTCCTGTCGCCCCACTCAGGACAAGAGCAGGAAGAAAGACACGTCACAACGCCAGTGGACGCACACGCGCTTGATGCTGTTCCTAGTACCTATGCTAGACAGGGAACTGAGCCTGGGGCGCATAGCGGGCCCCTTCGAGGTCCCCCCATTTGAGAACTTCAAGTGTTCTCCTATAGCCCTGAGGGAAAAGTCTACGCCGGGAAAATACAGGCTACTCCACATCCTCGGCTACCCCTATACCGCCGAGAGCGTCAACGCCAACATCCCGCGGGAGACGACAACTGAGACCTTAGTGGTCAGACGCTCGCCGGGGGCGCACTTGGCAAAAATGTGATTTAGCAGAGGCTTTACGGATCATCCCGGTCAACCCCAGCGACTACCACCTACTCGGCTTCGCCCACGGAGGGCGGTACTACTATGGAAAAATGCTCAGCATGGGGGCGGCACATTCCTGCAGGATCTTCGAGACGTTCTCCGACGCCCTGCAATGGATCCTCGTGGAGAAGTTCGGCGTGCGGGATGCCGTGAAGGTGCTGGACGATTTCATCCGCGTGAGTTCTACCTACGAGTGCTTGCGGAGCTTGCGGGTGTTCATTGCCCTCGGTGAGCGCCTAGGCGTTTCCCTGGCCCCCCACAAGACTGCGGGCCCCCGCCCCTGCCTCACCTTCCTTGGACTTGAAATCGACGCCCGACGTATGGAGACAAGGCTGCCGGACGACAAGAGGACGAAGTACATGACTGCAGTGGAAGATGCTCTGCGGGCCGAGAGCCTTCCCCTGCGGGACCTGCAGGGGATTATCGGCAAACTGCAATTCGCCACGACAGTCATACCGGGGGACCTGCTACAGAGCGCTCTTCTCCCTCGCCTTCTAAGCCTGCCTCCGGCTAGGGGAGGTGACCTATACGGGGAAGGGGCAACACACACTACGCTTGGACCAGTTAACGTTATTGCGGACGGGGATCGACATCGCGTTTGCCTCCTACAAGCACAGTGCAGGGCGTACCCCCACTTTAACCCTGAGTGCAGACCCCTACAGCAAGTACCGCCCGGTACGTGCCATGGCGAACTACTTAAGACGACGGGGCTTGGGACCAGGACCTATCTTCCTGGGCGAATCGGGCTTCCCGGTCACCAGACAAGATTTCACATGGGTGCTCTGTGCCGCCGTTCGAGCTCTAGGCCTGCCTCCAAACGATTACGCTCCGCACTCCTCCAGAATCGGCAGGGCCACTCGGATGTCCAAGGATGGCCTGGCGCCGGCAGCAATCAGAGCAGCCGGCAGGTGGAAAAGTGATGCGTTCCACACCTACGTCAGGCAAGACTTCATTCCATTACCTCGATAAGTTTCTTCTGCGGCCAGCGGGCACCTCGCCCTTCGGGGGGTGGGGGACCGGCTTCTCTGGCCTGCGGAGTGGGGGTGCTGCGCTGGATCCCCAAGTCTAGGGTTGCCCGCAGCTACTTACCATATGTCAAGTGCTCACTTGTAGTGCAAGTTTGGGGTTGCAGACTTTACATGTATTGGGCACTAGCATATCATTACCCCTGGAAATTATTAACTATTCTATGCCCTCTGTGTATACAGAATATATTTCTACATACTGTACTGGCTGTGCCACTCAATTATCTCTGGCATTGTTTTTAATTATAGCATTAAGCTGATTGCGAGTACTGCAACATTGCTTCGGCTAGCTGCCACTAGGCACGGTTAATGTCCTATGACTTATTCCCTTAGTTGCATCTTTGCAGTACTGGCATTCTACTCAGCCATGATACATGCCTTCTCTTATATTGTGGTACAGCAGTTGCGCTACTTACCATATGTCAAGTGCTCACTTGTGTGCAAGTTTGGGGTTGCAGACTTTACATGTACTAGGCACTAGCATATCGTTACCCCTGGAAACTAGTAACTATTCTATGCCCTCTGTGTATACAGAATATATTTTATACATACTGTACTGGCTGTGCCACTCAATTATCTCTGGCATTGTTTTAATTATAGCTTTAAGCTGATTGCGAGTACTGCAACATTGCTTCGGCTAGCTGGCACTAGACACGGTTAATGTCCTATGACTTATTTCCCTTAGTTGCATCTTTGCAGTACTGGCATGCTACTCAGCCATGTTACACGCCTACTTGGATATTGTGGTACAGCAGTTGCTCTGTAAACATTAGTTAATAAATTAAGGTCCCCCCACTCCTGGTTTGTTTTCTCCCCGATCAGAAATGGCCCCTGCATAATTTAAATTAAGCGGGGGAATTCTGGGAGGCGAAAACAATTACGCAGCGCTCTGTGAGAGCTGCGCGTGCCGTGGGGGGGGGGCGCACATTTAAGCAAACGCACAAGGAGTTTCCCTCGGAGTGAATTTAGATTCAATGACAGGTGCTGGCAGCAACATCAGAATATCAGTATAGTCTAACATCTTAGTATAACAGTCAGTCTACTCTCCCTACTCTTCTTATTTCTCCTACATCACTCTACTCCTCCTTCATTCTCTCCCTCCTGCCTCCCCTCTCCCCGTTTTCTATTCCCACTCACCTCTCTCTACCTCAGTTCCTGCCTAAACCTCCTCCTTGTTCTATCCACCCATCCTTCATCCCTCTTTCCTCCTCTCCTCCTTCTACCTTTACTTTGCTTTACTTGACTTTTATTACATTTATCCATTTCCTCCCCCCTCCCCCCACCCATTACACAGTACATCACTTTCTGGAGTCACTTTCATTTTCTACTACATTTTTTGGCCTTGTGTGATGCATATGAGCGAAAAGTGATGCTATTTATCGGAGGACAAGTTAGGTATTTACTCGGAGTAGAGAGAATATTATAGAGAATCTTTTTTTTTTCTCTTTGGCAGGAACACCACTTGAATATGGCGTTGCTTGTGTGGGTGTGGCGGCGAAGTGATCTGGCCGCAGTGGTGCGACCCATCGTGGCTGTACTGATTTACGTTCTGGATGATCCCAGATGCGCCTTAGTCGGACTTTAGCATGCGCCTTAGCCCGGACACAAATTCGAACCCTCATTACGGCCCTTGTGGATTTGTTGATTAAATGTATCATGATCTTGTGATTTCTGTATCACAAGTGTTGTTCTTTTCCTTAAGAATGTATTCCATGATTTGTATACAGATAAAGGTTTGATTAATAACAGTTGTGTACCTCAACTTGTCTTGATAATAAACAATAAAAGTATATTTGTGTTTAAAAACTTATTATTGCTGTCAAGTTTCATAATTTCAGGAGTGCAAGACGACTGGTATTGCCCCTTTTAACCCCTCCGTGGTGCCTCCTTGCTGTGGTGATGGGGCTCACGTACACCTCCCTGGGACCGGTGTGGGTTGACTTTGCCCCCTCTCCTGCCCCCTTTTAGGGTGGTGGACGTGCTGAAGGGCACCACGTAGGGGCCTTGTGAGCCATTGGACCACCCGCTGGAGGGGTCGCCTGTGAGGGGCCGCCCTGAGTGGATGGTTGGGTGTCCAGGCTGTGGCGATAGGGGAAATGGGGTCTTAGCACCAGTGTGGGAGAATGGACGGTGTAGTAGGACTCCCCTGTTGAAGAGGGGGAGCACCGCTGGGGACAACGCACCCTTCCTGCACTGGCACGCACTCAGCCTCCCTGGCTGCCCTGGTAGGTGGTATCCCTTGGATCAAGGTCCCAAACTTTTGATATTGTTTGCTGCATGGATGACGACATGACTTTTCTTACCCAGGCTCATGGGGTGGGTGACCAGGCCCCTGAGTCGGGCCGTCCTGTAAGACCGGGATCTGTAGCCCCCACTACAGGGCCCGGTTTAGGCCCAGACTGGACTCTTCCTCCCTGCTCCCCTCCCTCCTCTGTGGTTGGGTCGAGCCCCAAGCCTGCTGTGGTGACCGCCTCGTCCCCTTGCACGGCTCCATCTCTTATTGTGACTACTGCGCCTTTTGACCCGTCTGTCTCTAAAGGTTCTCATCGCCGTCCCCGCCACGGCTACTCGCGTATGCTCCCTTCTCATACAAATTCGTACCATTCTTTGTTTGGTTCCGCTACGCGGACTAAGTATTTTGACCTTCATCATTTAGATTCAGCTCCTGACAATTTTTCCCTTCTTAGGCATCTTGTAGATTCCGTACATGCCTCTCTTACCTTCAACCCCACCTGTCTTGGTACCTGTGTCGTTGCTGACTATATCTCTGAGGGATTCCAGTTATTTCGACAGGTATGGTACTTTTGACATAACATGAGACCCCCCTAGTTCCTTCGTCAGCATATATGTGAAAACCTCTATAGCCATTTAGCCTCAGAATGCTACCATCCCTATCCCCAGTTTCCTGGAGTGCTACTATGTCAATATCCTCTCTAAGAGTATAATAGTGTACATCCACCGCTCTAGTTTTTAATCCATTAACGTCCCAAGATAATATTCTCAATTTACTTTCATCCATGATTAATAATAAAACTACCTTTGCCCTGCCCGTCACATTCCATGAGATACGAGAGTACCTTAGAAACTTCCTTCCAACACCGTAACATTTTTTCTTTCTCCTCACTTGCACAACTACTACTAACATCGAAGGTAATATTATTCATATCTATTTTCTTTGTTATTTCTGTATACCGTTTTACTTTAACCTTTCTTTCAACATTTGTCACAACAGGAGGTTGAACACCGCTAACACTACTAGAAGGTGTATGCTCCTGACTATCCTCTATCATCGTTACGTCATGCGCATCATTACTTTCTTCTACGCACTTTTCACTTTTCACAACCAGCCAATACACGTCAAAAAAAAAATCTATCAACAATCCTGTGACCCAAGGCGATATGTGCGCCAGGCGTCGTACAATCGGACCGCTGAAAAGGGATGCCAAACGGCAGTAGCAAAGCCAAAACGCGAAAACAAGACGTGGCCAGGCGGCCCCCAGGCGGAAGAGGTGTCCAGACGTCCGCTCGGCTTCAAGGTTGAACCAGGAGTCCCCCTCAATTGGGTGTGTTGTGTTTACGCTGGCGGGCGGCGTCCTTACCAACTCCGGATTATTTCTATTACATCACTAAACTTCATTTAATAACTACATGCCTGTTAAGTAGAAGATTTTAATTGTTAATAGCATTATATTGTCGTTTTAATATGGAACACGTACAGTTTAGTTCATTTATTATGCACCCCATACCCATCCCGTGGGCGGTAGTGGAAAGGGTTACAGAGGCACAGGAACACGTACACATATGCGAAACGTCGAAAACTGGTGTCCGAAGTGGTAAAAATATTAGTGTGCGATTTTGTCAATGTACGGAGTGTCTTGTATCCTCTTTAACAACAACAACAACATCTACACATATGTCAGTTGCTTAATTTAGAACCTGTACTTGAGGTCGATCTCGAACCCATTGTTGATGTGACGACTTATATTGAATTTTGTAACTAGCTCATCAAGATTGTTATTTATTTATTTATTTATTTATTTATTTATTTATTTATATACAAGAAGGTACATTGGGTTTGTGAGAATGCATTGAATAGGACAGTATTTACAATCTTGTAAAGCCACTAGTACGCGCAGCTTTTCGGGCAGGAAACTTGTAATTGTAACTTAATTGTAACTTGCTACAACTTGTAACTTGTACAACTTGGAATTGTAACTTGCTTAGCTAAATGAATTGTGGGGTTCAGTCCCTGAGCCCATTATGTGCCTCTGTAACCCTTTCCACTACCGTCCAGAAGATGGGTATGGGGTGCATAATAAATGAACTAAACTAACTCTTGAGACATAAAACTCTTTAAGTTATTAAGGAATCTGCGTGAAATAAGCATTGTTATGAAATTAATATTGCGGGTTTCCAGCTCTACGAGCCATTAAATATGCAACTTTTATACAACTACAAATACCTTCGGTATTGCTTTAAATATTGTCCTGGAAAAGTTTTCACATATAGTTTCTGTTTCCAACATGGGCAACCATTTTGGAAACGCCACACAAGGGTTGACCCGATTGATACATGGGTCATATTTTATTAAGGTTCAGAACACATCCACTATGGGAGAGCTGTGTCCTTCAAAAAGTATAATCGTGTGGCATTATGTTTAAAAAAACAATTCCAAGTACATTCTTTGAATCAAAAACATAAGAATAAATACAAGTGTTAATTTTAAATGACTAGATATAAATAAAAATGAGAGGTTGGAAAAATGATATGTGGAACCAGACCAAAACATTGGAACGCTCAGGTGATGAGAGGGTAAACAACCGCCGCCATTTTAGCAGCACCACAGCCGGTCATGTCCAGCACGAGCATTAAGGGAAAACCTTGACACAAACTGCACCTATCATAAACAAGAAGCACCACCACCATTGACCGCCTAGTGCTCACATCAAGTCTAACTCTAAGAAACAACACTCAAGCCTTGACGCTTCTCCCAACATCCGGGGGAGAAAACCTTCACACAAACTGCACCTGTTATAAAGAAGATGAAGACTCACCAGTGTCCACGGATACAAGTCACTCCGTACATTGACAACATCGCACACTAATATATTTACAACTTCGGACACCAGCTTTCGACGTTTCGCATATGTGTACGTGTTCCATATTAAAACGACAATATAATGCTAATAACAATTAAAATCTTCCACTTAACAGGCATATAGTTATTAAATGAAGTTTAGTGATGTAATAGACATAATCCGGAGTTGGTAAGGACGCCGCCCGCCAGCGTAAACACAACACACCCGAATGCCCACAAACATGATACAACGCACAAAACACAACACTTCTGTCAGTTTTTGGATAAACTCCTTTTATATTTATTATGTGATAGTTATACTTGTATAAAATTATACCTATTATAGGTAAGCGCCTAATATTTAATATTAATCAATAAAAAAGAAGTCAGAAGCCACACGCCTGTCTGTACATGTCTTTTATGTAAAAGTATTTTGGGCGCTCATGTACTTGTGCGCTAGCTGGCGTTCACAACTGTTCTCGCCTACAAGCATTAGAATTAAACAAACGAATTTATTTTTCATTTATATACAAGAAGAGAAGGCTACCCTTGAGTCTGTAATATTCATCTGATCACTGGTCTCCCATTTGGTCCTCATTGCTTTATCTTACTATTATTAATGTCAATAACCGTATTATGCAATTTAAATTTCTTCTATTTTTTTTTATTATGCACCCCATACCCATCTCGTGGGCGGTGGTGTAAAGGATTACAGAGGCACATAATCGGTTCGGGAACTGAACCCTCTAGTTCGTTTAGCTAAGCAAATAACAATGTTTGACGCTAGTTACAAAATTATCAATGTTGTATACACATGTACACACCTTCATACATACACGTACATATATATATATATATATATATATATATATATATATATATATATATATATATATATATATATATATATATATATATATATATATACACGTATACACATATACATACACATACATATCTAATCACCCACACAAATACATACATCAATAATCTTTGTGTCGCAAGTGACACAAAGAGGTGTCACAAGTGACATTACAAGAGGCTCACAACAGTCACTATACAAGGTACTTTACATCTATAGTGAGTCACACAGTTACTAGTCTTGCTCCACACCCACCCAACTGGGCGGCAGCTCTACAGTCATGTGCATGCATTACCTACAGTAAGCAAATTTTGGATACTTCGCTAAGATTTCGAGCAGCACATCATTATGAATGAATTACTTACACATTTCATTATGCAACTTTAATAAAGTTGTCCTTCAGCATTTTGTGGGGTTCAGCTACCCTTATCTTCTGTATGTTCCTCACATTACCAGTATACACAAACATTGACATGTAGGGATATAGACTCTCAGATAACTTAGTAATTTAAATGCACAGTAGCAGTCCTAGGCGTTCAATCCCCGACCGCCGTTCAAGTGCAGGTTTGGCCCATTCCTCTCCATCCCATCCCAAATCCTTAGCCTGATCCCTTCCCAGTGTTAAATAGTTGTAATGAACAGGCAATATATATATATAATATATATATATATATATATATATATAATATATATATATATGAAGGCATACTATACCTATCCTGCTAGGTGAACAGTAGAATTAGGTGATAGGAAAAGTACCCAACCATATCAGTCCCGCCCCGAATTCTCGATTGTGTGTCGAAAATGATGCTCCTTGACTGTAAATGCGGACTCTCGTAGGCCTATAGACCCTTGTATGGCTATCGACACCTGTAAGGTTGCTATTAGACGTCTAAACAAGCCTAATGGCACGCACTTAAAGCTACGATAGTTAAGTGAGACTATTTCAATCATATAGCCTAATTAACTGTTTGAAAGCAAGAGGTAAACTGTTGTACGTAAACCTGTTAAATAGACATAAACAAGTGAATGTACAAGGATACCTTTCCTTGCCGATTAAGTATATATAGTGTTCAGATTTACCCACACGAGTATCTCTGGATATACA